>JAULKM010103979.1:0-25052 GCA_032355605.1 Rubia tinctorum | reverse complement strand
AGCATAGTTACTTGACTTTGCTAGTTTTGTTGTTTTTACTTTCATAACTTAGGAACCCAAACCAACCAAAACCCCCCATTTTCACTTGCTTTTATATCTGTGTATATATATATATATCTAGGCTTATATTCGCCATTGTATGAACCCTTGGAAATATCCCTCTTCTCTGTGAACGACCCCGACTTGTCAAACTATCTACTTAGTTGTATTTAGTAAGCTTATTGGGCTTATAAATGTATTTTTGAGAGGTACGGCGACGACCTCCCATATAGACACATGGGAATTGCATTATGTGATATTGAAAGTTGTTGTTTTAAAGTGTGAATGGGTGAATGAGACCACCAGAACTAGGTTGGAACCCCTTGGTCTTGCGTTGGTGGACCGTAGGAGATGGGAATTTTGCATGGATCCATTCATAACGGCTCCAAAGGTGCAACATGCGTTCTATGTGAAGGATCATACAAAAAGGATCGGGAGATTGTTTTGGAGGGAAAGAAAACTTCATGGACGATGAATCCATAGAACATTGCATAATGAGAAACGAATATTTTTTACTCCTATATTTCAGTGATAATTCCCGGTTAGACGAGGACGATGCAAGTTTGAATATATCTATAACAAGAATTAACCCACGAGGAAGGTAATTGGTTGGATTCTCATGGAAATGTTGTCAAAAGAGAGTTGAAAAGAAAGAACAAGAAGGAATATCCGCGGAAAACTTAGTTCATACAACATGAATCTTGGTTCTCTTATGCATATAACAATATTAGTGTCATATATTTTTTAGACTATAACATGTTCGACCCCAATCCTAGTCCATCGTAGGCCACTATTCCCAAATATGTTTCCAAAATCAAAACATTTTGTCAGTTGCAGGTTTCACAAAATTCCTATGTCAGAAATCTCACCGGACACTGTTTTGATTCCAAAACCAGCGCAACGTGCAGATGGGAACAAAAAAAATCTTAATTTTCGTGACACAATACACTAGCGCCAATTCTTATAAAGGCGGCGACAATAGAAGGAAAAAGTACACGTACCTTAAAATTTCTAACTACTCTTCCAAAATCAGAAAATTCAATGTGTCGCTTCAATTATTGATACGAATTATACTTGTGAATGGTGATTCTAACATTTCATTGCGACCAGACCACCTAACCACGGATATTGAACTATTAATTAAATATACTCAATGTAAAATACATCCCTATTTCAGAATGTGTGCCGGTTTGTTACTCTAGCTCATAAGATTCTCCGTCAGCTTTATGTCATTCAAGTCTCTCCAATTACCAGTAAGTCATGGTTCAGTATATGTTGACTGCTTTGGCTTCTGATTCTTTCGTAAAATAAATTTCACATGCGCACAGTAACTCCACCATTCTATAAATAGCTCTTCTCCATCTACACATCTCACACCTCCAATCTAACCTACGAAAATGCATGGATGTGCTTGAATCGCATTCCAACTCAATGTTAGTAAAATGGTTATCATAGTTCTTTTTTTTTTGTTAAATTGTAATTTGTTTATGGTCAAGTGTTTCATTCTCTAACCATGTGCCACTGGAGTTTTTTTTTACAGCAATCAAAGTCCCATGCATTGCATTCTTCAAGACCTACCAACCAACTAGGGACACATAAGAGTTGATGATACTCCTATGGCTTCAAGTTGGTGCACATTAAGTGGAACTCAGATAAGTGTTTGTTCGGATCCTCACTGTTCATACTATGGAACGTGGGAAGATAATGGATCATTCCTAAATTGAGTTTGCAAGTCACGTTCGTGAGTAATGGTGGAAAGATAATGCAAAGAAGTTGACTCTCCTAGTTGGGAGCCATCAACTCCCTAGAAGTGCGAGTATGTTCGTCCATGATATTCTCCTCTACTACGGGTGGAAATTAAGGAACTTCCACGTTTGTTCTTGGTCTCCTCTTCGATCTCCTACGAATACCTGAGAGGTCGAGTGTATAGTGTAATGGTTCTATGTTATTGGCACAATTACGTACCATATACAAGAACCAAAATAATGCTCACTGCCAACAAACAACAAACACAAGCAAGTGATAACAAAAATATTACCAACCAACAAATAACTCAAGTAAACTAAAACTAGCAAAGAATCAAACAAAAACTACTCTACAAACTAACTATGCTAATTATCAAATAAACGCACGCTAAGTCCCTGGAAGCGGTGCTAAAATTTGATGTACACTCGAGATCCTTTAAAACTCGGGCGCATGCAAGTAAAATATAATACTTGTAAGTTGCGAATCTAATTACTACCGACTACTAAAATAGTAGCTAGTGGTAAGTCGAGTGTATTCCTCGGAGACAAAGTGTTTTAATTGATATTGCTACGTAGTAATGCACATAAGCATCACCAAATGTGCATGTTCGTAACCAAAGGGGAGGAGGGTTTGTGTGAATAATATCTAATAACTAAAAGCAAGCAAATCTAAATAAAAAATATTAATATTGTAATAAAGAGCTTGAGATCATTTGTGTCACGTGTTTAATACTTGGATTTGATTATCGAATCCTATTCACATTATCTCATAATCACATAATTCCTATCCTAAGCTCTATCACACGATGTGGGGATGTTGATTCACCAAGAACACTTCGGGTCTATCACACCTCAGTTTTGTCCCCTCCTCAAACTCTCACCTCATATGGATTTAGCTAGTGGTGCGCTTTACACTTCCAGGACTAGTCCTCACTCCCGGGGTTAATAAACCTGAAAACGTGCGGTAAATTAAATGCGAGAGTATCATGGCTCACCGGGACCCACCATGAATACCTATTCTAAAGCGCATCATGTACCAATATAGAACATTACAACCTCATATATAATCTCTAGGGGCATCGACCACCTAGTTTCTACAAACAAGGGACATGACCTAGAGGATACCTTATGGCCCCAAAAAGATTAATAAGATTATCGACCCACTCGCTGTGTAACTCTCGTATCGTCCATAGAAAAACACAACTCGTATTAAAGTCTAATTCAATCCAAGAATGTAAAAATCAAGCACATATAACCTTAACATATGACCTTTGACCAAACTAAAAAAACAGTGAAATACTTTGGGGTTTATTCCCGAGCCGAGCGCTAAATCATGCAATAATCTAAATTAGTTGTACTTCATAATATTAGTCATACATAATCATAATCATAAAATAATAAAGCACAATATAATAATGATAATGAAAGCATTAATAGGATAAGTCTAAGAATTCCACAAATCTCATATTAAACATGTTTGCAAATGCTCCCAAGTAATTGATCTACTCTAATCTAATAAAACCCCATAACAAATTTGCATAAATGAGATGAAATGAATGAAGAGAGAAGGAAAATGAATAATGGACAATGTCAGAATCCGCCTCCAAGGGAAAAGGGGTTGTTTTTATAGGTAGGAGGAGAGGGAAGGAAAATCTGCTAGTCAAACCTTAGCCAACACATCCGACATGGACTGTGCCACCGGCACAAAATGTTCTTAGATGTCTAGCACGGACCATGTAGATTTACATGGCCAATTTCTTGAGCCTTGGTTCCACATCGTGATGAACATTACTGATTACACGGACCGTGTAATTTTACCGGCTCGTTTCCTGGGACCGTGTCTGGGCCTTCTGGGTACACAGGCCATGAAATATTGTATGGTCCATTTCTTGGGACTGCTTCCAAGCTTTAATATCACTTTCTGAGTGGCACAGTTTGTGCCATGGGGTACGGTATGTGCTGTGTGAACAACCTCCAAACCCTAGCTTTAAAACTCGGTCTTTTTCATTCTCTTAATTTTATCTCATTAGAGCAATCGTCTACCACTTTTTAAAGTGGCCTTAAATCTTCTACCAACCTATTATTAAGCCTTCTTTCTACTACCATTCTTGCAAATGGCCTTCTCTGATTATGGTCTCAAAATAAGCTCACAAAACAAGTATAAATTGACCAACTTTTAGAGGCATACACGTTAGACTATAAATTCTCACAAATTAGGCAAATTAGGTCAAATAACCATATTAGGTGATTATAACCCCCTATCATGTAAAACACTTAATAATCCAACTGACCACCAACAAAAGAACGTAAAAATGGGTGTTAATTGTGCTAAGAAAACATCAAAATCAAGTCTCATCAACATACAACAAAGGACCCCTAATAGAGAGAAATTTGGTTTACGACCATGCACCAATTGATAAGGAGTTTCATCATCAATCAATAGATTAAGAGTGCGGTTGATAAGATAAGCTGCGATCAAAACACATTCTCCCTAGAAAGCAATTAGCAATGAGCCTAAAAGAGAAGAACATGAGCAACGTTGAGGATATGTGATGCATATGCTCAACAAGACCATTCTACTGATATGTATCAATAGAAGATGTATCAAATAACATTCCTTTTACAACAAATAAAGACCAAAGTTTTAGAATTTTAGTGTCATGACTCCCCGAGCCCTGCAGATTAGGCACTTGAACTGGCTAGAAATATTAGCACATAATTCCTTGAATCTGGCAGCGACTTCTGACTTAGCAACAAGTAGATATACCTTAAAGGCTTTATAGTAGTCATCAACAATATTTAGACAATATAAAGATCCACTAATAAAATATGAATTATAAGACCCCCAAACATCGCAATGAAATAACTCGAAAGGTCAAGTAGTTTTATTTGAATTGAAAGGGAAACAATTATTAGACTATTTTTCCCTATGACAGATAGAGTATGGAACAAAATTATTAAAACACAAATGACTAATGTTAATAAAGGAAATAAAAGACAACACTGAAGTGGAATGATGACCAAATCGTTGATGCCACAGACTCGCTAAAAGAGATGACTTGGAGATGGAGAAGACAACCAGGGCGCATGATAGAGACAAAACATCTTTGAAAATGTGAAGCCAATACACCCCACCCAGTTTTTCACCCACGCCAATCACTATCCTCGATTTGATGTCCTATAATATGCATATATTTTCGGTAAACACAACTAGACATTTAAGGGTAACAAGTAACTTAGCACAAGATAATAAATTGCAACATAATTCAGGGATGATTAAAACATGAGGACAAAATTATTTCCAAGACGTTGAGTGCATTGGCATACATCAATTGATATAGTTCCATCGGGAAAAATAACATCGACTGATTCAACAATGATAATATCATGCAGGAGATCCTTGTCACCGCTTAGATGATAAGTGGCTCAAGAGTCAATAATCAAAGGTAAAGAATACTTACTTGACAAGTTGTCTACATATTTGTGTAATTTTGAAAATAAATTCAAAATTCAGGTCTACTTGGCATCGAATAAGGCAGGTGCAAACATCAATGAATCAAGGGTGACTGGCGAGGAGAACGCCGCATTGGTCGTGGAAGTTGTCTGGGTTGCATTAACGGTCAATATGCCAAATAGGGGATGATCGGTGGTCCAGTTTCTGGGCTGCTGCTGTTGCTGTTGCTGTCTCTGTCCATTCTCTGATCCATGTCATTCATTGTCAATGCAAAAAACTATGAATCTTAAAGAAAGTATTAACATCATGTCATTTGGGTCAACAATGAGTACAGAATAGATTCTTACGATTGATTTAACTTTGGGAAACATTGACACTTGTGGGCCACGTCATGCTGAAGAAGCTCATGCCACTGACTCAGTCTAAGAATCGCAATTTTATATGGTCTTGTGTCCCTGCTCCTGAATTGCAATGGTGTAGACGCTACTAAGAGGAAGAATTGGTTCTTAAGACATGATATTCTAATGAAGAGTGATGTAACTGTCATCCAGTCCGATGAGAAATCAATGAACAAACTCATTCTCATGTTTAGTGATAGCATTAACATCACTGGTAGGTACAAGTCTTGCTATACATGCACAAGGTGGAAGATGAGTGCTCAACTTATCCCGCAATTTCTTGAATCTCATATAATAAATAGCAATTTTTTGTCTGTTATGTCGATAAATCACAAGATCAGAACGAATTTGCTTAAGTCTGGGATCATTCCCAATCGAAAAGCACTGAGTGATATCATCCTAAATCGTCTTAGTGTTATTGGTATATACTAAGCCCGCAACACCCTTGCATAAAGACCAACTCTCTACAACCAATTTTTAACCAATCGGAAGCAAACTAAGTCCACTTTCTGGAAAATAACTGACCTCAAAAAATCTGCAGAAGCACCACTCACCGCGACACTCTCTACTAGACCACGATCTAGAAGATGAGAACATATTACGTGAGCCATGATTGCACGATCAAGAGGCCAATAAATAAATATTTAGAACAACATACGAAGGTAAGTAACTCTTGACATTGTACATCTGAAAAAGATGCACATACTGACTAGGGCATCGAAGCTTCCTCTTCGGGGACCTCGGGGGTCTTTCTTGGAGGTTTTTAGTAGAGGAAGACTCATTTGGTTAATCCTTAGGCCTAACATTGCTTAGAAGGAATTCCTAACATCAATGGTGCTTCTGTGGAAACATTTTTTTCTTTTTAGGTTTTTTTATGGTCCTAGGGAAATAACAGAGTCCTGGAACCACCATCTACTCAACAAGCAAGCATTAAGTCAAACATATGATAAGAATCGACAAACAAGGAACGGGAAAATGGATCTAGAGAAAATCGCATGCAGCTACTGCAAGTAACAAATCCACTTAAACCGGAAAGAAAAGATAGTGATGATGGCGCAACTACATGTGAACAAGATTCTTAAGGCGATCCAATAATGAAGCCATGGAACAGTATTAGCCGGCAAAATGAAGCAACCAACATACTAAGTCGAGGATAAGCAAAATGGTTGGAACCCAAGCCAAAACCACCACCCAACCAAAATATGTGCAAAGATTAAACCTGCCAAAGGAGGCTGACACACAATGAAATAATTCAATAGCCAAAGAATCACGACAACCACGCAACCATATTCACGCACCACACGCGTGGATAAAGAATTGTCGCACTCAATTAATAAGCCAGTACGCACAAAAAGTTCTCTTAAATAAAGCCAATGAAGATTGCTATGGTGGCACAACTGAAGAAGAAGATAAAAGGAGTTTGAATCTCATGAAAATATTCTACAAAAAAGGCACACGCAAGCCTAACACGCCCAGGAAAACCAATAGTAGAGGTACGCTTTCACACAAAAATCATCTACTTAAATTACATCGTATATCCAGAACAATCCTAAGAATACATTATCCCAAGATGATACTTGACATGTTGACTCACCCTCTCCCTGCATTGCTAATAAATCATGGGAGATACACTATTTTAACCAAGAGGAGGACGTTTCTGGGATCAAAGATAGAAATTCATATTTTTGCTCTCGTTCCTACTACTATGCTAACTATGGGGTAGATAGTGGAAATACCGGGGTTGTCCAAAGGATGCTAGGAATCTAAGAGTTAACTAAACACAATTGTGATTGGGTCGTCAATCTAATCACACATTAGGAATAGCTAGTATTCCTAAAACAGGCTTTGGGGTTTTTTTACTAGCAACTACTAGCATGAAAATCACACAAGAATAAACTATATAAACTAGTACATGGGGAGTATTAGTGTAATATGATCAGTGTTATTTTGATCCTCGATTCTATCATATACAAGAACTATAAGCCTATTCTAGTGTTTACGACACGTGGTGTGGTCGACGGTCAACACTTCTCCATACCTATCACTTAGGGTGCACGTTTGATCTTCCACCAGCACCACCTCTGTAATTAAGGGAGTGCAACAACGGCCATGCCTGTTGTGCATATCTGTATCTCCCATGTACGATTACGTCTCGGGCATTATACCACGAATGCTTCTCCCTAGGCCTAAAACGGGAAAGGGGGTGAAGCACTGTATCAATGGCTCTAACCCTAGTTTTCTACTAAAGCTATCTCTATCTGTAACCCTTCGGGCCAATACTAGTGTATGGTTGATCGTAACGCTAACTCGGCAACCCACATACACACACCCATACAATTCTGGAATATCGTTGCCCTAACACATCTAGGTTTCCTTCCCTAGGGAATATCAATAATTGCACCAACATGAAATTAGACTATGGTGTGTGCCAATCTTAGTGTGACAATCATGCAATTTATTAGAACATGAAGAACAAATCAGCATAATAATCATGAACACATAGAAATGGGTAGATCTAAAGAATCTCACAAAACAAACATTAATTCATGAATACAAATGCAAACCTGAAGTTAATTAACTAATCCCTAAGCATTGAACTCAAATATCTCATTGGATTCAATGCCTTTGGGCAAAAGAAAAATAAAGTGAAGAAGAGAAATTACGTTTGAGAGAAGGAAGAGCTTCTTTCTCTCTCTACCCTACTCGTGAAGTCTAAAATGAGCATTCCCCCTCAACCCTAATAGACTTAGGTCCTTATATATAGTAGTAGGGGATTACGCCTTGAAAAATGCCCAAAATAGGCCAAGAGTCCTAGCAGCATCAATTGACACGTCTAGTGGGAAATGGCATAGTCCATATCAGCCAGGTTAACCTTGTGTTAGCATGGGCCGTGTTGTCTAGCATAGGCCATCGGCTAGAGCCACGTTTTGAACTTTTGATCTTGCGCCTCGTGTTGTTTGGCACAGGTCATCGGCTGGAGGCACTTTTTATGCAGTTGAACGACATGGTCCGTGTCATTTTTCACACCGTGGGATAATCTTTGCATTTTTGGGTTGAAATGATGGGAACTGTGTGAAACAATGTGGTCTGCATCCATACTTGGCCTCTGGAGTGATTTGGGAGACACGGGCAGGCCGGTGTAACACGGTTCATGCCAAGGAGGTGTGACATGGCCCGTGTTTGTTGGAACGGGTCGTGCAAGGTGTGTTAGCCTCATGGTGGTTGCTGCTTCGTGCCGGCTGGTCGTCTGGTCTGCTGGTTCAACAGATTGACGATGCCTTACATTTTTTACCTTTTCTGGATCGATTCCATCTATTACCATGATTTAAGTATGTGGTCTTATCTACTATTATCCTTGTGAATAACCTTCAAATATCTTCTAGCGAATGGCCTTCAAGTATCTTCTACCACCCTCATGGATGGCCTTCTGCAATATGATGCCGAAATCCTCACGAAACACCTACTAATAAGCTCACAAAAGAATATCTAGGTGCTTGTGAGGAAAAAGTGTCCATTAGATCAAATTAAGTCTACAAAACTCAGGATTTAGATAACAAAACCAATAATGGTAATCTAAACCCTTTGTCACGTAAATATAACTAAAACTAGCAATCGGCCAAACAAAACATGATAATAAATGTGTCAAATGCATTGGTTAATGCATGTATAAAGGTTCACATTACATATAATTCATCATTTATGTTGGGCCCGAGTGTCTGGCAAAGCCCGCGCAAGTTCCTCTATTTACCCTCAAAGATAATATCCTTTGGGTTATAACTGTTGGGCCAACCCAAGGAAGAGTTCAGTACTTGCATCACAAGTAAAAAAATATTTTCCATATCTACTATCCTATATAAAGGAGAAAGATAACATTGTATACTAAACTATTTATTCTGAATTCCAAATACACTTTCTGACTTGATCGTCAGAGATATTTTCCTCCAGAAAACTCCAAGGGCTTTGTCTTGCAGATCCTGGCTAAAGGAATGGCGGATATGGCGGTAACAGTTTGGGGTGCATCAAGTTGGTATGCCCAGTGGGAACATTTTTTAGATCTACAAATTCCATTGTTCATGTCCACTTCTACAGCAAGCATATTACGTAGAAGCAAACGAGTCATAAGTAGAAACTTAGACACCAGTGAGGAAGTGGAGTCTTTTTACAGGGGGAAAAGGGAGAAAAAGAAAGAAAATGCAGGTTGACCCCCTAATCCCTTTAAGCGCCAGGAATAAGCCCCTTGTGGTAGTCACAGACCATATCCCAACAACGGTGATACCATATATGCTCTCCAGGAAAATGGAGGTTAGTGTCGAACTTTAGGTAAGAGGCTTTGGATTTTAGGCCTCGCAAAGCTAGACGTACCAGCAACAAGAGAATGCGCTACAATTCACGGGGGCTTCGGAAAATTTGCAAGTGGAAGCTGCTGCAGGCATCGCTCAAACTACTCGAGTTGCGAATAGTGTACCTCTTTTGTCCCAGCAAGATCTGGGACAGGTGGCTCAAACCCTTCTATCTATTGGTTATCAAGTGAACCCCATGATGCTCTACCAGATAATGATCCAGTAGTAGGTGCCCCTCCACACTTTCAATACCCCTAATAGTGCATCCGAGATTCCAAATACAGGTCATCCTGAGAACATCTTACCCAGTGAACATTGAAATAGGTGCTCAGGATCGATCACAACCAACGTTCCCCAGTTCCAGTCAGGCGTTGGCATACTCAATACTTATTTAAGCCCCTCACATACTGAATCAGGTGATTCCCAGCCTGGCCAATGAAGTGTTACCCAGGTTATGAGAACCAAATGAATATGTGGTCTCGAGCAGAGATCCCCTAATACGATCCTTATTACCAGGTGCAGCAGTAGCTGCATCACAGCTCTGTCATGGGAGGACCATGGCCTGAATACATGGCTTCGAACCAGATGTACCAAATCCCCAATGTTGATCATTCCATTCTGTCAAGTCATTACAGATATCCATGGATGGAATGTGAGTCGATTGGTGCCCTCGCAAGGGGGCTGGATAGGTTGATTAGGCTCTCAGGCCAGGTCGCAGCTTCTCATTTCAGCTCTGTGATGATGGTGACTCGATGGCCCAACAATGTAAAACAATTTGAGGGGCTCCCCGTGTATAGCGGAGACACGAACCCACACGAGTTCATACAAAAATTCCTTGATCTAATGAATTTGAGGGACTTCAATGAACAGTTGGCGTGTAAGATGGTAGGGAGCTACCTTCAAGTAAAATCTCAAGAGTGGTTCAATAAATTAGACAAGGGATCACTGCATTCCTACAGAGAGTTTGGAAGGGTCCTGCTAAGCCAATTCTTCCAAAAGAAGAGATTTACTAAAACCTTGACTGAACCTTACAGAAGCAAGCAGCGGTCTGGTGAATCGATATGTGAATGAAAGCCTCAGTTTAATTAACCGTACCAAGGACGGGGTGATCCTTGACTATATGAAAGGAATGTCCAACCTCGGGATGTACAAAAAATTGGTCTAGAAGACACCAGAAACTCTGCAGTAGCTGCATGAAATCAAGGAACAATACTCAAAGATCGAGGAGGCTATGAATCAAACACAAGAGGGGATAGGTGGGGCGAAAAGAGTTATATGGCCTCAATGCCAAAGTCGAATAGTCGGAAGCTTTGAACAGAGGCTTCAAAGTATACATCCCCCTCACTAGGTCACGGACGTAGAAACATTCCATCCACAAGGGGTTATTTCGACCTCTCCCTCCTGGAAAGGTCTTCCCTAATGCAATCACCACAAGGAACATGGCCACGACACAAATGAGTGTGTCCACCTAAAAAGGGAGATTGATAGATGTGAAAAGGGGGGTTTGCTTCTGAGCTGCGTCAAAAGGCCAAAGGGAGAAGGCTCCTCAAAGGGAAAAGGAGGACGTCGCTACTAGGGGTGTTCAACCGGTCTGTTTGTCGGTTAGACGGTTAATCGATTTTGATTTCTATCAGTTTCAATTTTTTTATAAGAAGCCGAATAACCAACCGATAATTTTGTCGGTTTTACCGGTTCAGTTAGTTTCATTTTCAGTTGATGTGTCGGTTATTACCAGTTACCATATATCATTCATTTAAAATTAAAAAAAACAAATCCATATTAATATTGATTAGTAGTTAGAGCCGCAAAACTTAGAATAAAAGGTTAAAAAATTAGAAATTGGATAATTATGTTGCATAGGAGTTGAATAATTTTTTTGAATTAATATTAAAATTGTATATCATCGATAATTATTAGTGTTCGGTACAATTAAAAAGCACATTGACTTTTGTTTGCATAATTATTTCCTTTGAGCATAATTATTATTTAAATATATATATGGGCTAATAAGATAGAGTTTAAAGAATAAGTTAATTTGGCTTAGTAATTTAAAGTTTTCTTATTGTGTTTGTGATCAATGCCCAAAGTTTAATGAATTAATTTTTGGGGTTGAAATTAATTAATTAATGTTCTATAAAATCTCTTACCGATTATTCGGTTCGACCGATTACCAAATAATAACACCGATAAAGGAACCGACTAACCAACATAACCGGATAACCATAAAATATATTAACCAATTAACCGATAAACCAAATTAAATACCAATTCAGTTTTGATCGGTTATCGGTTTTCCGGCTTTTTCCAACACCCCTAGTCGCTACTGGAAACCCTACAAAAAGGAATCCGATCGAGGCGGTCAAGATCAGCAAGGAAACAATGGGATCAAACTGAAAATCAGCCAATAGAAAATGGCAGACCCAACCAGTTGCTTGAGCAGATAGAAATCAGGGTGACGGAGCCAATAGAGTAATCAATTTCATCAATAGGGTGTTGAGTGACCCGTCCTCGAACACCATCATCAAATACCAATCCCGGTATCTTCCCCCTGAACAGCCCAGATAGAAATGATTTTGTTTTGAGGAAGTTATAACTTTCTCAGAAGCAGACACGCTACCCAGTCAAACCCCTATAGGGACACGATGGTGATACATGCCACAATCGGAGATTTCTATGTCAAAAAAGTGTTCATAGACGATGGCAGGGGAGTGGAAGTGATGTTCGCAAACTGCTTTGATCAACTGGTACTAGGGTGTGAAATTTTGAGGAGAACGACTTCGCCACTATCTGGTTATACTGGGAAAACGTTGTTGTCCGTGGGAGTCATAAACCTCCCAGTCAAGGTAGCAGATTGAGATAAAGAAGTGACTGTTGACTACAATTTTACCATGATCGATGTCATATCCCCCTACATTGTAATATTGGGAAGGCCATGGATGTGACAGGCACGAGCCATATGGTCCCACTACTACTTACCGATGAAATTCCCCCACCAAGAAGGGGATATCCATTATCGGGAGGGATCAGTCAACAACTTGAAGTTGTTTGGAAATAGCCCTGAAATAAGTGAAGAAGGGAGATAGAGTGGCTTTGATTAATGGAGAAGTCAGGCCCATAGACACTTAACCACTAGTTGTTCAATCATAAGGAAGGGTGGCTGTGGGAAAGAAGATACCCCCCCCCCAACAACGAGAGAAAAGATAATGGATCTCCTTGATGACCATCCAGATGTATTTTTGTGAAGAATGATCGACCTCACCGGAGTTCCCAAACAGTTGATGGTTCACAGGCTGAACGTGGACCCCTCTAAAAAGTTTGTCAACCAGAATAAAAGGTCGTTTACCCATGAGAGAGCCGAAGCCACAAAGGAGGAAGTCCAAAAATTTATGCGAGCGGAGGCCATGAAGAGGTGTTCTACCCAAAATAGCTAGCAAACCCTATTATGGTTCCCAATAATGATGGCACTTAGCAAATGTGCATAGATTTTATAGATCTAAGCAAAAGTTGTCCAAAAGATAGCTACCCTCTTCCTTCTTTTGACATGTTGGTCGAAGCAATAGCAGGATTCGGGGTCTTAACTTTCTTTGATACCCATAAAGGCTACCACCGGATACTTATGGCGAAGAAGGATAAGCATAAAAATTCGCTCATCACAGACGTAGGGATATTTGTTATGAAAATATTCCATTCATCTTTTAAAAAATGCTGGTGCAACCTACCAAAGGTTGGTCGACAAGCTCTTCGAAAAACAGATTGGCAGAAACATGGAGATATATGGGGATGGTATGGTAGTCAAAAGCAATAACTATGAACAATTCCTGCTAGATCTCAAATAAACCTTCCAAAGACTCCAAAACTCAAACTTGAAGCTGAACCCAGCTAAGTGTGGGATCAAAGTGGGAGCAGGAAAGTTCCTAGGATTCATGGTCTCAGAAAGGGGGATTGATGTGAACCCGGAAAAATTTGAATCTTTGATAATTATGAAGCTCTCTCTAATGGTCAAAGACATACAAACACTCACCGGATCAGTGGTTGTGCTCAGTCGATTTCTCTCTAAAGGTGCTGAAAAACACTGCCATTTTTTAGATGCTTCAAAAGGCCAAAATTTTTGAATGGACAGAGGAGTGTGACCCAGCTTTCAAGGGCTTGAAATAACACTTACAAAGCTTTGATACCCTCATGAAGCTGGATAAGGAGGAATATTTTTATTTATACATATCGGCATCCCCTTTGGCAATAAGTGTGGTCTTGGTAAAAGAGAAGGAAAAAGCGTAGCACCTCATCTACTTTGTCAGAAGGGCATTGCATGTCCCAGAAACGTGGTATTCTGCCCTCAAAAAGTTAATATTGTCCCCTATCCATGTGGCAAGGCACCTCCATCCGTACTTTCAGAGCCATAAGATCATCCTTCTTGCAAGCCATCCAATTAGACAGGTGCTCCTAAAGCTGGAGGCCTCGGGAAGAATGATGAAATGGGCAATCAAACTAGGTGAGCATGACATCCAGTTCCACCCAAGAATGGCTATCAAGAGCTAATCCTTAGAAAATTTCATCATGGAAACCACAGAACCAATTGCAGTTAGCGATGATAAAGAGTTCGAGGAAATGTGGCAGCTATATGTCAATTGTTCGTCACACTCGGGAAGAAGCAGGGGTCCTGCTCACGAGCCCGAAGAAAAATGATTATCCCTATGCTCTGCACTTTGACTTCAAGGCCATGAATAATGAGACGGAACAAGAAGCATTGGTCACAAGGCTTTGACTAGCTAAAGACTTCGGGGTTCAAAACCTAGAAATTTTTAGTGATTCCTAAATCACGATCCAGCAAGTCAAGGGGGAATACGAGGCTTAGGAAAGGAGCTTGCATTGCTATTTGGAAGTGGTAAAGACATTCCTCAAACATTTCCACCATTACACCCTGAGGAAAATCCCTAATAAGAAAAGAACCACAAGGCTGACGCCTTGAACAAGCTGGCTTCATCACACTTGGACTTGCAGTCTCAAGGGAACTTAATGGTAGAGACGCTGTGTAAATGCAGCTTTGAAGAAGAAATAACAATAATGATGGTGGAGGAAGAAAATTCGTGGATAATACCAATCATGAGCTACCTTCGAGATGGTACCCTTCTGAAGGGTGCCGCTGAAGCAAGAAAAATCATACTAAAAGCTTCCAAGTATGTAATCTACGAGGATGTGCTCTATCGACGAGGTCATCTGCAACCACTTCTTCAATGCGTAGCCTCCCATAAAGCTGACTATCTAATCTGCGAGACCCATGAATGAGCATTTGGAAGCTACCAAGGGGCTCGATTGATAGCCTAAAAGCTCCTTCTAGTAGGATATTACTGGCCCAAGATGTTCGATGAGGTTAACAAGCACATTCAATCTTTCCATCAGTGCCAGAGGCATTCACCAATCACTCATGTTTCCCAAGAAGAAACGATGAACATAAATAGCTCATGGCCATTTGAAAAATGGGGAATTGACCAAGTAGGGCCTTTCCAAAAAAGCCCCAAGCCACTTTTGATACTTGATTGTGAATGTAGACTACTTCAAAAAGTGGGTCGAGGTTGAAGCCTTGACCAGCATAAAAGGAATGGCAGTGATTGGATTTTTATGGAAGAACATAATTTGCCATTTTGGGATCCCTCAAACCATCATAACTGATAGGGGAACCCAACTCTTTAGTGACTCATTCAAAATATGGTGTAAAGAATACAAGATCCGCCAGAAGTTCACCAGCGTATACCACCCCTAAGCCAATGGGCAGGTGGAGGTTACGAACTAGACCATCGTCAATGGCATCGGGTCAAAGCTCGAAGGGGCTGGAGGAAATTGGATCAACAAATTATCTAGCGTGCTTTGGTCACATCGAATGATAGGATCCTCTGCCACGGGTAAAACTCAGTATGGCCTAGTCTATGGTTTTGGAGGCAGTAATTCCCTCTGAGATAAATCTTCCTACCTTCCGAAGGTTTGCTATCAACAATGAAAACCAAGAGGTCAATGATGAATAGCGCCAGCCGGACCTGGACCTTTTTAAGAAAAAAAAAGAAAGGACGTCCCTCTACGAAGCCAAGGTGAAAGAAAACATCAAACGGTATCATGACCGGAGGGTCCAAAAAATTCGGTTCTCTCCAGTTGACTTTGTAATGAGGAGAAACAAAAAAACAAAGGGAACTCGAAGTCAAACTAGAAGCAAATGGGGAAGGGCCCTACCGAGTCGTCGAAACATACCCTGGAGGCAGCTACGTGTTGGAAACACCCCAAGGCGAGTCGATCCTATGTAATAGAATGTCTTGAACCTTAGGAAGTACTATTCTCCCAAATATTAGTAGACTTGGTAAGGTCGGGGAGTAGCTTACCCAAAAATAGCTATAGGCGAAGGAATACCTTCGAAAGAAATACTTGTAATAAGTTTACGGGATTCCCCAACTCTTGTTACCAATCTATTGAATTATGCTTCCTTAAACTATTCCAAATTTTACTAAGTACTAGAAAATACTATCTTTCAAGCGTTTGGGGTTGAAATCATGTATGAGTGCCCAAGGATAAAAAAACCTTGTAAAAATTCAAAAGGCTTCCAACGGCCTGTCGATCGCTCGTGGTCGAAATCCCCTTTACATGTACGAGTGCCCTAGGGTTAAAACCTTGTGAAAACTCAAAATGCCACCAGTGGCCTGTTGAACACTCGGGGTTGAAATCCCCATTTGCATGTATGAGCGTCCCAAGGATAAAAACATGTGAAAACTCAAAAACCACCAACGGCCTGTCAAAAGCTCGGGATCGAAACCCCCTTTGTATGTATGAGAACCCCAAGGATAAAATCCTTGTGAAAACTCAAAAGGACACTAACAGCCTGTCAAACGCTCAGGGTCAAAATCCCCTTTGCATGTTTGAACGCCCCAAGGATAAAATCCTTGTAAAAACTTGAAAGGCCTCTGTGGCTAGTCAAGCATTATGGGGATCCAGTTCCTTAGATGAAATCACCCTCAGAAGTATAAAAATACTCGTTCAGTAAAAAAAAGGTTAATATTTTATTATTTTCATAAAAAGTGCCACAAGGGATTACAAGTAAAGGTAGCAAGCCCTCGGCATACATCCAAGAAAAGATACAACATTATGATACAACAAATAAGTATCTATAATACCTATGCTAAAAGGCTAAGGGGTAAATAGCTTATCCAAGGGGAAGGAAAGGTTCTCCATAACTTTAGACTTGATGAGGGCTATGGCCATCAAGAATTCCTTAATCATATTCGGTGCCTCCCAGTTTGGATCTGCAGGCCCTTGCACGTGGGAAGAGTTAAATGAACCAGCCACCAGGTTTCTGGGCCTACGACACAGGGGAACGTCCTTAGGATCTTCATATTTCCCTGCTATCTTGATTACTATGTTAGAGGAGTACCTTGAATATTAATCGGAGCAGCCCCATTGATGGGGCTGGACAAGGAGCGCATCGTTTGGTTAGTGAAGACTTCGTGTGCCCTTGGCTGGCTACCAAACTCGAGGTTCGCACCCCTTGACTGGATCTGGCTGGCTGAGTGGAGGGAACGGAAATCCCCTCCCCTTTCTTGTTCACAGTCGAACCCAAACGAGAAAACACAAAACCGCTCCTTGTACGAGGTCCGGAAGAACGTGGATCCTGGGAGCTCGAAGTTGTGCCTTTTTCCCATAGATTTCATTTTTGGAAGGGATCGAGAACTTTATGCCCTTTTTTGTTTTCTTATATCCTTAGGCCATCATTTGGCCTCATCATAAGCTTCGCCATACTTTGGATGCTTATCAAGCTCCTTACACTTCATGATTTCCACGGTTTCTTAGAGGTACGCCTTGAAATTATTGATGAGTAGGCACCACCATACTAAGCCGAAAGCAATAGGCTTGAATGCTATCTTCATAAGCTTTAAACGTGCTTTGATGCTATTTTGCATCTTCTTCAGTCTATCCCTTTCGTGGTAAGAAATTAAGCAAAGATACTCGGTCTGCTTCGCTGATTGCTCCAAGTGCTCCACTCGAGCCTGAAGCTCTTGGCTCATACTCTTCTAGCCCTTGACCTCAGAGGTGGTCTCCCAAATAATATCACGAAGGGAATTTACATCTACTAAGTGCTTCTGAACTTCACGGTGGTAATAAACCAAAGATGCATGGGTGCGCGAAGAAGACTTCTCCCCTGAGGATTTAAAACCCTTAGCTGCACTCATGCATTCTTGAATCTAGTTGAACCCCACGTCGGTGGTGATCCCAACAAGAAGTTGAATGTGCCAATTGGGGAGGAGCTTATGATCGTCGGCCAAGCCATCTCTGGAAGTGGCCAAACTGTTTCTCTCTTCCCTCAGGCAGCTTAGGTCGTCAAGGAGATCCCTTCACATGTCATGTCAGCCGCTCTGCTATAATGCTAACTCTTTCTTAGCGGCACAAAGTTTATCTTCGAGGCAGAGGAACTAACACCAGTACTGCCCAGCGGTTATATGGTGCTCCCACGCTCATTCCTCGATTTTGTGATACCACTTCTTCATCACTTGGAGGAAAAAGTCAAAGATGGAGCCCCTTTGAGAATTGGGAAGCGGTAGAGAACCAAAGATAAACTCTACAAGACAAAAAAAAGGAAAAACACATAAGTAACCAGAAAGATCTTCATTCATAATAAGCTCGAAAGCGTAAGAGATATAAAATAAAGTCTAGAATAATATTTCCTACAAAAAGTTCATATATTTTTGTTTTCCCCTGCGCTATGCAATGATTAAGGGGTGCTCGAAGAAGCAAAATTACACTTGGGCATCAGTCGAGTTGGGGGTCCGACTCACTCCACTCTTTGTCCTAGTCCACATTAAACTCACGAATTTCCTCTTTAGTAAAAAATCAACTGGAGCTCTTCAAATGATCTAGCAGTGTAATTTTGATACCTTCATCGTGAATAGACTTCCACCGGAGATGGTCGAGCTGAAAGGGCTAGATTTTGTTCTTATGCATATCCAGCATGGTGGCGTACTCAACAGGCAGGTCTTTGCTGAGAGAGGTGGCAAGGGAATTCTTAGAAAGCCCCGTACAAGTCCTGGATAGGGAGGAGAAGAAATATTGGAACCCCTGGGTCTTCACGATCTTTCTAGTATAAGCCTCAAGTAAAAAAACTTGCTGCTCGGTCGAGCAAAGGTTTGACAGTTTGGTATTCTCGTTAGCCAGTGACTCGGTGGACTTCTCTACCGATGACAGCTTCTCTTGAAGCTCCCTCAATTCCTCCTCATGGTTGGAGGTGGCCTTCTTCAGTTTCTCCTGAAGCGCACTCACTTCAGTCTTGAGAGTCCCTTCCTTGGCCGCAACCACCTTGGCTTGGAGCGCCTTTGCCAAGAAATCCTGGAGAACTAAGTCGAGAGCACCCATAAAGGCTACTACCCCAGGAAATTAATGAGGGAGGGTTCAACCGAGCCTAATGGAATGAGGCTACCCTTCCCCGAGGTGATTTCAATGCTAGAGTTAGTGTGAGACTCACTATGAGCCCCATCATCTGTTTTCTACCTCCAGGGGGAGAACTAGTTGAAGGACTCTCACGGTCCCTCTTGGCACTAAGCGCAGGCCTCTCAGCCTCTTTAAGATTCTGGAACACTAAGGGTGACTCTCAATGAGCTCTTCGTAAACAACCTCTTCCTCCTCCGAATCTATCTTAGCAAATTCTTTGCAGAAGCCTACTGAAACAAAAAAAAAGGTTTAATAAAAGAAATGCAAAAATAGCAATGAGAAATTAAAACAAATACTAAGGTGCCGCAAACACCTTCATGTAATGGGGGCCCTTCAAAGGGGCATCTACGACCTCAGTAACCCCCTAGTTTTCGACCACCATGGGCTCAGCCTCCGAAATAGGTTTTAAGGCCTTCGAAGAGCCAATATATTTTGCCTTTTGGATTCTTAGGAGCCTCTTCCTCTGAAGTTGAAGGGGTCTTCCTCTTCTTGGGTCCACTACCCTCACCCTCTTTCTTCTTCATCTTCTTCTTCTCAGAGGGGGGGACCTTCGAAGTGTCGGAAGAGGGGAGGCTTAATCAAAATTGGGTCTTAGCTATAGACCCACTTCTCATACACCTCTGATGACCAGGCGTATCTGAACACATTTTCCCCATAGATGGATGCAACATATAAGGACTCACCCAGCACCTTGTTCCTATCCGCTACTAAGCCCTCTGGAGCGGAGTAATTGGCAGTGTTCTCGAACTTTGGCTTCGAATTCCACCTCGGGATGTAATAACACTCAGCCTCACTATCAAAATTATAAATTGGAAGTTTCTACCAGTCTTGGCACTTTAAAGAAATATTAATCGGGTGGTTCAAGAATCTATTGCTAAAAGTAAGGATTCCCTTGATCTCTGTATCCCTATGCACCACGTCTTTGCTTCGAGAAAGGTAGTACATGGATCTAAAGAGTTCGTAGTTGGGGGTGATTTCCAAATTGTGGCACTGGGTCATGAATGCCATAACATAGAGTATGAAGTTCGAATGGGGTTGGTCTAAGTTAACTTGGTGCTTCTTGAGAAACCGATAGAGAATAAAGGGAAGGGGAAAGCAGAGTTCAAACCTAAAGTCTAGGGATTTTAGGGGTTTTGTCATCTCAAACAACCTCCAATTTTAAGCCTGCGGGAACCCTAACTGCAGATGAGAAGGTAGATAAAAAATTGGAAATTTTGACTGGGATAAGTTAGGGGCTCTCAACTACAGGGGTTAAAATATCTTCAAAAATAAAACTCCGACCCTCCACGTCCCTCTAGATAACTACCTCCCTCGAAACCTTCTCCCTAGACGTGACCTACTTCCGGTCTTAACCTTTAGGTGATGCTAGATAACTTGTTGAGGTCTCCCTATCCCCTTGTAGGACGAACTCAAGCCGGCGACCGACGAAGGTGGAAGTTTTCAACCCCGCACGTACAAGGAATGGCCGGACAATAGACAAGACTATCCGCTTCCTCTCCCTCCCCCCCCCCCCCCGAAGTTGTTTTCGACATTGGAAAATGAAAAAAAAAGTAAAAGGCTAAACAAAGGGTAGAAGGGGACTTACTGGTTGGAGTTGCCGGAATGGACTGGCCAGAGTTCTTTGGAAAATGAAGGGGTGCCCTGGAAGGAAAAAGGGGAAAGTAATCATTGCCTTAGGCCACCAAAAATTATGTAAGAACGTGGGTAAATGGGCCGTGTGGGCGAAAGATTCCCAAAATTAATGGGAAAAGTGGCGTGTGTAGAATCCAGTATGGACATCACTCGCTCGAAGGTGCTAGTGAGCATCACGCCCCTCACGTCCTTTCCATTTCTCTTGCAAAAGCCCTCTCGTAAATATGAGGTAGAGGCCTCCTTGTTCCTTGTTGTCGAGGCTTGTAGGCCACGTGTAAATAAATGGTCATGACCCTTGGGACTTAATTGAGAATAGAAAGTTGAAGATTGAACCCTCAATGAATAAATCCATTTGAAGGCCGGACCCAAAGCGATTGAAAGAATCCCAAGTCGACCCCGAGGCCGAACCATTGAACCCTCAAGGGACTCAGAAATCGCATCCCGTGTCTAACACTGAGTTTGAAGACACCATATCGAAGGTCGAATCAATCAAACTAGCAGATGGACCCGGAGATCGAACCCAAGAAATCTAGGATGAATTCGAGGGCCAAACCCTCGAATGCATCATTTATATTGGGCTCAAGTGCCTAGCAAAGCTGGCCCAGGTTCCTCTATTTACCCTCAAAGATAATATCATTTGGGTAATAACCATAGGGTTGGCCCAAGGAAGAGTTCAGTACTTTCATCACAAGCAAACAAAATAGTTTCCCTATCTACTATCCTACATAAAGGAGAAAGGTAAAACCGTATACTAAACTATTCATTATGAATTCCAAATACACTTTCTGACTTGATTGTCGAAGACTCTTCCCCCCGAAAAACTTTGGAGGCTTTGTCTTGCAGATCCCGACTAAAGGAGCGGCCCTACCCCTTCCAGGTTTATCACAAAGAAAATTAAAACCAAAATTTTATTTATATCTGGTATAAACCGAGAGCTATGAGCAAAAATAATACATTTTCATGAGTATCAATCTCGTCATATGAATCATAAATGCACAAATGTGATAGACCAAAAAAGTTGCGGTTCCTAATGGAATAGGTAACAGAACCACCTTGCCACCCACTGCTACTAAATCATCATTTCCCTGTATTAAACTTGTGCTTATGTGTATAGACTAATACATAAAGAATTATGGTATACCCACCCCTATATTAGAAGATGCAGTCATAAGTACCGCTTAGACTTGGAAATTGGTACGCTAATACATTAAAAAACCTAAACAAAGAGATATCTGGCAGAGTTATACCCATATAAGTTACTAGAGCAAGACGTTCACCGCGATACTAACAATGCGATGCTCGTAAAATGACAATGGCAAAGAAAAATTCAACACAAAAATCTGGCCGCCAAAATGACAAATATCGTTAAAAATTATCAAATCTACACAAAAAACAAAGGACTTGAACAAAATTTTCAGTACTATAAAATACAAACTTCTCCCAACGAAAATATCAAAAATCACAAACCCAATACATAAAAAACTTCCTAAGTCCCTACATGTATGCTAGCAAGATCACAAAAGACCCAAAGGGAAACAGGATGACAAAATGTTCATCTCCTTCCATTTTCTATAACTAGTGCCCCTAATTTATGGGGCATCATCCTCTTAATCCAATAGGAAAAGTGTGTCATTGCTTACACCCCAAACCTACCTTTGAGAAATACATACGGAAAATTGGCAAACACTCTCACCCACCGCATGTGCTATGCACAATCTTCTCCCGGCTACAACCTGGAGACAACTTGGGATCTATCCCAGGTTAGTTCTTCCTCACCCATATTAGTGGGATTCAAAGATGATGACATGGAAAAATCCTCCCCATCGCTTCCACATTCAATAATCACATCCTTCAATCAAGCCCAAAATCCACATAAAAAATTATTAGAATACAAAAAATTAGAAAAAATTACAACCATAACCCATAACAAATACTTACAACAAGTATCGATGGCTTCAAACCAACTGTAAAGAGTGAGGTATGCACCACAGCCAACCAGAGTAAACTGACTATCACATAATCGATGATGCGCCAACCTTATACTATAGAACCCTTGGAACCCTAAAAAAATGAAGGACAACCATAAAAATACAAACCATTACCACAAGAACAATGCCTCATACTTACCAAAAAAAACTATCCCTAAAACACTGTCTCAACAATCACAATGGCGTTGAAGCCCTCTAATAACAACCTCTTATATAAGCACAACTTAGCCTTGGGTATGATATTAGTCATAATTAAAATACTTAGAACAACGAATTCACACGTATTACCAAAATTGACAAGCCGATTAGTCAATCTTGAGAAACGAAACGCGGAAATATTCTCAAACATAAAGTATCTGCACACACCCTGCCCATGTGGCGTTCTTATCCAATACCTAAGCCTATTCTCCCATAGCATACATATCATCCCATATCGATAGGATCCCAAGTTATAACACATATACACACCTCCATTAGGTAGCCATACCCCCCATAGCCTCTACGTAGAAAAACCCATGACCCATCATTTCTCTCTTATCAGAGCGACATAAGTAGGGAAATCACCTACGGACTCAACTAACGACGAAGATATCTACACCTCGTTGTAGACACGAGATGATTTCCCACAACTTAGCATAGGCCTAATAACACTCCACCCCATGACACAAGTGGAAGATCACCTACTTTCTCAAATCCAGAAATCACTAAACCCCAATCTTATTGAAACCTAAGGCCTATCAATAACAAAACCAAACACACCCTGTAACAGACGTAGGAAGATCAACCACGACTTCACATACACGTGGAAAAACTCCAGCTAATAACACAAGTGGAAAATCACCCGCCCTCCTAAACACAAACCTAGTAAACTATGAACCCCCAATTTCAATACCATCCCACCAAAACATTTTGAACAACTAAAGCTAGATTACGTATCAAATATACGTAATAGTCACCACAAAAGATATGAGCCCTCGTAATAGACCCATAGAAACCTAAGACACTCCATGACATAACAATCACACCTCATCACGGCTTCGCATATGCCTGGAAAACCATCAACAAGTGACACAAGTGCATAATAACCAACCTCCCAATTTCGAGGTTATGCACCCAACCCCCTAGCCTAATTATGACAGTTAGCCAACCAATAACATCGTCAAGTTTTAAACACACTAGATATCTCTACCCTAGTTCATCAGCTAACAACTCTACAAAACTATCCACTAAAACCATACCCCTGGGACAACTCAGCACCCTCAAGGTGCAGTAACTCGAAACCACTCATCCAAAAGAGTAATGGATGAAAACATTAGCCATGCAGCCACTAACAATTCAGCATCACAAGCAAGGAACATTTCATCTACTTAAGCATGCGATTGTATCCAAAACGCAGTTGTACCCAACAATTAACCAAAATGCTGATAAACAAAAAAAAAGGAACCCAAACACATCTTGGAAAAATTAATTCATTAAAAATACCATGCCTACTAGAGAACGTCCACATAGATAAAAAAAGAAATAATTACACTAACTAGGCCACGAGAGAACAACCCCCCCCCCTGCCACTATCCAACCCGGTGGCAGCGTTATTAATCTCCTATGCATTGCATCTCTTTGGCTTGATGAAAAACCAAATGTCCCAGTGGGTTGAATAGGTTGATGTGGAATATCAACGTCTATATCAGTTTGGTCATTCCCTTCTTTAGCCACTGATCCCTTATACGTATCCACCTTGCATTTCGCAAGCTCTTCAAGAAAGGGCAGCGACTTCATCTTCTCCAAATGGTCTATAAGAGAGAAAGGATTTCCATCATCCTCAACCATTTTGACAAAATCCTCGTCCAACTCCCACTTAGAATTTTCTACAGGTTGGGAGGTCGTCGGTGTACCTCTCAAAGATATTATTTTTATGCCCTTTTTTCTTACTAAATACAACTAAGTAGATAGTTGGCAAGTCGGGGTCGTCCACAGAGAAGAGGGATATTCCTAAGGGTTCA
>JAULKM010103978.1:0-42354 GCA_032355605.1 Rubia tinctorum | reverse complement strand
ATCTCAATCAGAATCAGAATCAAATTTTATGGCAGCTTTAAGAAGCTAAAACCATATCTAACTAAAATACCAAAAATTAAATCCTAATCTTTCCTTAATAATTATTCGGTCATGCATGAACTGATCACCATAATTCCTTGGCATGGCCGTGCATAATCCTTCTCCATGTAATCTTATATTTCCATGCAATGATAATTATCCATGCATTGCTTCCAATTCCTCATGCTATTATTCAAGGATCATTCTGACCATACTAATTTCGGCTGTCCATAATTGTCCATGCAATTATCCATAATCTCGGCTGCTTCAATATCGGCTTTACCTATTCTAATAAAATATTACTTTATCTAATCTTACCAAATCTAATTCTAAACAAAATAAAATTGAATATTCTAAACACTAATCAAAATATTACCAAAACTCTTCTAAGTCAACATGACCGAGTTTATGGCTTCATTAATAATAAACTAAAATGATTACACTACCTCATTAAAAAACCCAATAGGAAAAAGAGCATAGTGTTGACCTCCTAAAAATACTAAATTAATAAAAATATAATAAATGACATTTTTGATATCTTATCAAGTTAACTATGGGTAGCAACGGCCGCCGATCGATGGTGTGCTCGTAGCGAAGAATTAATTCAAGTGGCTTAAACTTGACTGTGGTTAGCAATGAACGGTGGACTGCGGTGTGCATGTAGCAGCGATTGAATTATGATTTCCATTTCATTTTTGACTTGCCAAAGAAATGATTGAAGGATGAATCGATGATGTTTGATCGGTTTGTTAAGTAATAAAAGTCTCAATGATTGGATAAATTATTTTTATGTAGACATTATTATATTTCTTTTATTTTAATTTATTAAAACAAATCAAATAATTAATAAATTTTATATTTGGTTGAATGTAACGACATAAGTATCCCAAAAATGAGGATTTATTGGTACCAACTGCTTTAAATAGTTATGGTATTTCAGCATCAAACAAAATACAATGTTATGGAAAGGTAAAACGTTAAGATTGTGTCATAGGCACCATATCCCCGAAATATTTTATCTATTCTAAATTTAAAAATGTGCATTTCTTGTGTGAGATTGAGCATTATTATGATTTAATTATTATTACCATGTGTATAATTAATGCACATATAATAGTAATGAAATACACATTTGACATGCATATTGTGAACATCCTTGGTACCCTAAGGGTAAAAATTGTGCTATAAAATGATTAAACTTGAAAAGAATTTGAACTGTAGTACCCGCCGTCCGGGGTGTGGGAAAGGGAATTTTTGGCTGGAACAAGAAATCCTCCTCATTAAAGTAAATAAGGTCGGCATAATGCCTCTTGGGTAAGTTCAAAGCGCTTAAGCATTTTATGCTGAACACATTATCCATCGAGAGTTGGCTCCGTTTAAGTGAGGCAACCACCTACAACGACCTATAGGATGCGTACATAATCTTTGTTTAAAAGACTAAGAATTAATTGATTATGTCATTATGCATTTTCATTTTATTCCACAAATTTGCATATAAATCATACATTTTAAAATCAAATTAATTATAAGACGAACCTCATATAATCCACCATGTTTGGTCATCTCCTTGTACAGATAGTGAGTATTAAGTTTTTACCATCAACCACGAGAATCCTTATTTAAACATAATAGATATACAATTAGTTTATATTTAGAGATCAATAATTTTGAAGAAAAAAGAATCCTTAAGTTCGTACAGGTAACTGACGTCAAATGGGAATTAATGGTACTTAAATCTCGTAGAGATTCCCATAATATATTTTGATAGGCCCAAACTTGACCGTGAGTAGCTACGGGCCACAGACGGCAGTGTGCAGGCAGCGGTGACTGAATTCCATTGGCCCAAACTTAACTTTTGGTAGAAATGGGTGTTGGGCAGTGTGCAGGCAGCGGTGACTGAATTCCATTGGCCCAAACTTAACTTTTGGTAGAAATGGGTGTTGGACAGTGGTGTGCACGTTGCAGCGACTAAATTCCAGTAGTCCAAACTTGACTGTGGGTAGCAACTGGAACGGAACGGCGGTGTACACATAGCGGCGACTGAATTCTAGTGACCATTTATGTGATGACTTGCTGGAGATATGAGTTAAGGATGAATCCATGATGTCTAACTAGTTTTTTAAGTAATAAAAGTCTCATTGATTAGATAATTTTTTTATATAGCCATTATTATATTTTTATTTATTATAACAACTCAAATAATTGATAAAGTTTATATTTATTTAAATTTAATGACATAAGCATCCCAATATTTTTGATTAGTTGGTATCAATTGTTTTGAATTGTTATAATACTTTAGCATCAAATTAAATACAACTTTTTGGAAATGT
Source organism: Rubia tinctorum (assembly GCA_032355605.1). Taxonomy (NCBI): domain Eukaryota; kingdom Viridiplantae; phylum Streptophyta; class Magnoliopsida; order Gentianales; family Rubiaceae; genus Rubia; species Rubia tinctorum. Next base: position 39,985 of record JAULKM010103978.1, on the reverse strand, counting down.
CAAACGTTAAGATTGCGCATCAGCACCATATCCCCAAAATATTTTGTGTATTCTAATTTTAAAAATGTGCATTTCTTCTCCGATTTTTCCCTTATTATTAATTAATTGTGATTACTATGTGTACATTGTAATTCACATATAATATTGTTTAAATGCACATTTTACGTGTATATTATGAACATCCTTGGTACCCAAAGGATAAAAATTGGGCTAAAAATGATTACACTTGAAAGAAATTGGACTTGTAGTATCCGACATCCTGGGAGTGGGAAAGGAAATTTTCGCTGGAAGAAGTAAACCTATTCATTAAAGTAAAGAAGATCGATATATTGCCAATTCATCAAGTACAAAACGCTTGTGCAGTTTCAGCTAAACGCAATATCCATCGAGATTTGGCTCCATTAATTTATGTAAGGCAACCACCTGCAATGAGTAAGATTATGCATATATAAGCTATGTTAAAAAATTAATAATTAATACATTATGTCATAAAGTATTTTTATTTTATTCAACAAACTGGGATGTAAAACATAGACTATAAAATTTTTAATTTAAAGGTGAAGTTCGTGGAATCTGCCCCGTTTGGTCACCTCCCTGTATAAATGGTGAAGATCGAGTTGCTTCCCATCAACCACAGGAATCCTTGTTTAAACACAAACAAATATATAGTAAGTTTATGTGTAGAGATCAATGATGTTGAAGAAAATAAAATATCTTGTTCATGTTGCAAACTCACGTTAATTACCATTTAATGGTATGATAAGTTTGTAGGGACTCCCAAAATATATTTTGATCGGCCCAAACTTGACCATGGGTAGCAAAAGGCACCGGACAACTATGTGTAGGTATTGACGACTGAATTTCGGTGGTCAAAACTTGACTATGGTAGCAATGTACACCGGACGATGGTGTGTAAGTAACGGGTATTGAATTCCACTTGCCATCTCGGTGATGACTTTCCAGAGAAATGAGTAAAGGAAGAATCAATGATGTTTGATTGGTTTGTTGAGTAGTAGAACTCTCACGGATTATATAACTTATTTTTATATATATCCATTACTATATTGTTTATTTAAATTCATTAAAACAACTCAAATAATTAATAAATTTGATCTTTGGTTGAATATAACGACATAAGTATCTCGAAAATGAGGATTTGTTGGTAAAAACTATTTTAAATAATTATAATACTTTAGTATCAAACAAAATACAATGTTATGGAAAGGTCAAACGTTAAGATTGTTTCATCAACACCATATCCCCGAAATATTTTGTGTATTCTAATTGTAAAATTGTGTATTTCTTGTGCGAACTTGTGCATTATTATGATTTAATTGTGATTACATGTGTATATTTTAATGCACATATAATAGAGTTTAAATTCATATTTTAAGTGCCTATTATGAACATCCATGGTACCCTACGGGTAAAAATTTGGCTATAAAATGATTTAACTTGAAAAAAATTGACTTATAGTATATGGCGTCCTGGGAATGGGAAAGGGAATTTTGGCTCAAATAAGTAAACCTCTTCATTCAAACAAAGAGGGTCGGCATTAATGCTCTTCAGCAAGTACGAAAAGCCCTTGCAGTTTCAGCTGAACACGATATCCATCGAGATTTGGCGTCCATTTATGTGAGGCAACCACCTGCAACGCGATACATATATAATATTTGTAAAAAATACTAAGAATTAGTAGATTATGTCATAAATTATTTTCATTTTATTTAAAAATTAGCATATAAATCATACACTTTAAAAAAAATTAATATAAAAACAAACCTCGTAGAATCTGCTCTGTTTGGTCATACTCCTGTAAATATGGTGAAGATAACGTTTCTTCCCATCAACCATGGGAATCCTTGTATAAACACAATAGATATACAATTAGTTTCTATGTAGAGATCAATGATTTTGAAGGAAAGTTTTTTGAGTTCATGCAGCTGACTCATGCCAATTGGGAATAAATGGTATGATAAGCTCGTAGGGACTCCAAGAATAGATTTCTATTGGCCCAAAATTGACCATGGGTAGCAACAGACGGTGGACGACGGTGTGCATGTAGCCAAGACTCAATCCTAGTGGCCCAAACTTGACCGCAGGTAGCAATCAGCGCCGGACAACGGTGTGCATGTAGAGGCGATAGAATTTAGGTTTCCATTTTGGTGATGACTTGTCTGGGAAATGAGTGAAGGATGAATCGATGATGTTTGACCGGTTTGTTAAGTGATAAAAGTATCATTGATAAGTAACTAACTTTTATATGTAGCCATTATCATATATTTTAATTTAAATTTGGTAAAACAACTCAAATAATTATTAAATTTTATATTTGGTTGAATGTAACGACATAAGTACCCAAAAATGATAATTTTTTGGTACCAGCTCTTTTAAATAGTTATAATACTTCAGCATCAAACTACAAACACCATTATAGAAAGGTTAAACGTTAAGATTGTGTCATCAACACCATATCCTCAAAATATTTTGTGTATTCTAATTGAAAAAATGTGCATTTCTTGTGGGAGCTTGTGCATCATTATGATTTAATTGTGATTACTATGTGTATATTTTAGTGCCCATATAATAGGGTTTGAATGCACATTTTAAGTGCATATTATGAACAAGCTTTGTACCCTAAGGGTAAAAATTGGACTATAAAATGATTAAAATTGAAAAGAATTTGACTTTTAGTATCCGCCGTCCTGGGATAGGGAAAGAGAATTTTGCTTTGAAGAAGTAAACTTCTTCATTAAAGTAAAGAAGATCGACATAATACATTTTCATCAAGTATGAAGCACTCGTGCAGTTGTACCTGAATGCCCTATTTATCAAGATTTGGCTCAATTTAGGTGAGGCAACCACTTTCAAATTTTAAGAGTATGCATATATAATCTTTTTTGAAAGAATAATAATTAATAGATTATATCATAAAGTATTTTCATTTTACTCCACCAATTAGCATGTAAAACATACGCTTTAAAACAAATTAATTTAAAGACGAATCTCATGGAATCCGCCTCGTTTTGTCACCTCCCTGTAAAGATGGTGAAGATCAAATTTATCTATTCAACCACGGGAATCCTTGTTTAAACACAACAGACATACAGTAAGTTTATATGTTGAGATACACGATTATGAAGAAAAAAATATTAAGTTCATGCAGCTAACCTACGTCAATTGTGAATTAATGGTACAATAAACTCGTAGGGACACCTGGATTAGATTAAGATCGGCTCGAACTTGACCATAGGTATCAACGTGCGCCGGATGGTGGTGTGGAGGTATTAGCGATTAAAATTACAGGCTAAAACTTGACTATGGGTAGCAACGGGCGTCGAATGATGGTGTGCACGTAGCGGAGATGTAATTCCAGTGGCCTAAACTTGACCATGGTTAGAATTGGGTGCCAGAAGGCGTTGTGCATGTAGCGGCTATTGAATTCTGATTTCCATTTCGGTGATGACTTGTCGGAGAAATGAGTGAAGGATAAATTGATGATGTCTGATCGGTTTGTTAAGAAATAAAAGTCTCATTTATTAGATAAAATATTTTTATATAGCCATTTTTATATTTTAATATATTAAAAAACTCGAAAAATTAATAAATTTTATATTTGGTTGGATGTAACGATATAAATATCCCGAAAATGAGGATTTTTTTGGAACCAACTATTTTAAACCGTGAGAGTACTCCAGCCTCAAACAAAATACGATAATATGGAAAGGTTAGACATTAAGATTGTGTCACCAAAACCATATCATCGAAATATTTTTGTATTCTAAATTTAAAAATGTGTACTTCTTGTTCGATCTTGAGCATTATTATGATTTTTTTATGATTACTATGTGTATATTGTAATGCACATATAATAGTGTTGAAATGAACATTTTACGTGCATAATATGAACATCCTTGGTACCCTAAAATTAAAATTTTGGCTATAAAATGATTAAACTTTAAAACAATTTGACATGTAGGAAGTAACGTCCTGGGTGTGGGAAAGGGGATTTTTGGCTAGAAAAAGAAAAAATCCTCATTAAAGCTAAGAAGGTCGGCATAATGCCTCTTGAGTAAGTACAAAGGCTTGTACAGTTTATGCTGAACACGAAATCCATCGAGACTTGACTCTGTTTAAGTGAGGCAACCACCTGCAACGAGTAATATTATGCGTACATAATCTTTGTTAAAAAGACTAAGAATTCATAGATTATGTCATTATGTATTTTCATTTTATTCCACTATAGTATATAAATCATTCACTGTAAAAACTAATTAATTTAAAGACGAATCTCGTGGAATCTACCCTGTTTGGTCACCTCCCTACAAATATGGTGAGTATCAAGTTCTTCCCATCAACCACATGATTCCTTGTTTAAACACAATGGACATAGAATTAGTTTATATTTAGAGATCAGTAATTTTGAAGAAAAAAATTCTTTAAGTCCAGCTAACTGACATCAATTGAGAATTAATGGTACATTAAGCTCGTAGGGAGTCACATAATAGATTTCGATTGGCCCAAACTTGACCGTAAGTAGCATCGGACAACGGTGTGCGGGTAAGGACGACTAACTTCTAGTGGCCCAAGCTTGACTGTGGGTTTTAACGGGCACTAGACGGTTGTGTGCATGTACCACCGACTAAATTACAGTGGCCCAAAAAGGACCGTGGGTAGCAACCAGTGGACATTTCGATGATAACTTGCCAGAGAAATGAGTGAAGGCCGAATCGATGATGTCTAATAGTTTGTTAAGTTATAAAAGCCCCATCGATAAGTAACTTACTTTTATATGTAGCTATTCTTTAATTTTATTTTAATTATTTAAAACAACTTAAATAATCAATAAAAATTTTATTTGGTTGAATGTAACAACATAAGTATCCTGAAAATTAGGATTTGTTGGTAACAACTGGTTTAAATAGTTATAATACTTTCGCATCAAACAAAATACAACGTTATGGAAAGGTCAAACATTAAGATTGTGTCATGAGCACCATATGCCCAAAATATGTTGTGTATTCTAATTGTAAAAATGTGCATTTCTTGTGCGAGCTTGTGCATTATAATGATTCAAATGTGATTACTATGTGTATATTATAACGCATATATAATATGTTGAAATGCACATTTTACATACATATTATGAACATCTGTGGTACCCTAATGGTAAAACTTGGGCCATAAAATGATTACACTTGAAAAGATTTTGACTTGTAGTATCCAGAGTCCTGGGTGTGGGAAAGGGAATTTTGGCTGGAATAAGTAAACCTCCTCATTAAAATAAAGAAGGTCAGCATAATACTTCTTTAGTATGTTCGAAGCGCTCATGCAGTTTCAGTTGAACACAATATCTATCTAGATTTTGGCTCCATTTATGTGACTCAACCACCTGCAATGAGTAAGAATATGCATACATAATCTTTGTCAAAAACAATAAGAATTAATAGATTATATTAAAAAGTGTTTTCAATTTATTCCTTAAATTAGCATATAAAACATACAATTTTAAAAAAATTAATTTAAAGACAAACCTCGAGGAATTCACCTATTTGGTCACCTCCCCGTAAAACTTGACCGTGGAATCCACCCATTTGGTCTCCTCCCACGTAGCGGAGATTGAGTTCCAGTGGCCCAAAAACTTGACAGTGGGTAGCAACGGGCGCTGGACACCGGTGTGCATGTAGCGGCGATTGAATTCTGGTTGCCATTTCGGTGATGAATTGATGGAGAAATGGGTGAAGGACGCATCGATGATTTTTGATCATTTTACTAAGTAATAAAAGTCTCATTGGTTAGATAACTTATTATATAGAGAGATCCATTGCTATATTATTTTATTTTAATTTATTAAAACAACTCAAATAATTAATAAAGTTTATATTTTGTTGAATTTAACGATATAAGTATCTCAAAAATGTGGATTAGTTGAAACCAGCTGTTATAAATAGCTATAATACTTCTGCATCAAACAAAATATAACGTTATGGAAAGGTCAAACAGTAATATTGTGTCACCTTTACCATATCCCTGACATATTTTGTGTATTCTAATTGTAAAAATATGCATTTCTTGTGTGAGCTTGTGTTTTATTATGATTTAATTGTGATTACTAAGTATTTATTGTAATGCACATATAATAGTATTAAAATGCACAATTTAAGTGCATAATATGAACATAATTGGTATCCAAAGGGTACAAATTGGTTTATAAATTGATTAAACTTTAAAATAGTTGACTTGTAGTATCCGGCGTCTTGTGAGTGGGAAAGGGAATTTTGGCTGGAACAAGTAATATTCCTCTTTAAAGTAAAGAAGGTCGGCATTATGCCTTTTTTTTTAAAATTAAAGCATCCACCAATGGTGAATGGGGGATATTTATTGGGCTCCCCTAACCCGAAAAAGAACCCAAAGAAGGTTATGATACAAAAGATTACAACTGAGGGACTAAGCCTATTATGAAAACCCGAACTGGGTCTAGTGATCCTTTTGGATGTGTTTCCTGTAACCGATCTTCACCCCACGTGTGAATCGATTCAGGCCTGACATCCAATAAGATCAAGCTAGCAAAATAATTCATAGCAACAGAGTACCCTGGCCTAATGAATTCTACAGATGACTACTCCTAATTAAAATATACGGTTGAGTGGTCTTGATCCTCAAAACAGAAAAATCAGCAGAGATAGCGTAACGTGAGACTTATGTGAAGGCTAAAGTAATAGCTCCGCACCAGAAGTAGATGGAAATCAGCTTAAAATTTTGAAAAGTTCAGCACATGTAGGGAGTCTGTTTGAACAATTTCGTCTTCTGAAGATGAAAGCGAAGATGGAACCTGGGATGTATAAAAAAGAGATTAGTGAGATAGCATTATGTTCACAGAGGAAGAAGAAAATTTAAGATATACCATAGATTAATACAATGAGTCCAGATTAAACAAAGGAGTCCAATATATTAAAAAAGGAGTCCAGATTAGGATCTCCTCACTCTTAGACTAGGTATATATTTTTTATCCATCAAAATTATCCCTCTGAGTTCTCTATTCAAGTTATTCCATGAAAGAGACTGATTAGCCATGCTTTTAGCCTGCTTAGCTAAATAATCAGCAGCTAGATTTCCTTCTCTCTTAGTGAAGATAAGATCAGTCCTAGAACCTTTCAGAATCTCATTTATATTGCAGCACAAAGAGTATAGCTGCCAAGGAGCTTTTAATGGATTAGTGATGAACATAATTTCCAAGTAGAAGTCAGACTTAATCTGGACAGAATTATTAGTGAAAGTTCTTGCTTTTTTAAGGCCCATATGTATTGCAAGTAGTTCAGAGTGCAAGGGAGATATTGCCAAATGATTTTCTACTGTTGCCTCTATAAAATCCCCATTTCTGTCCCTGACTATCATTCCTTTTCCTATTCCTATTCCTGCTCCTAAATTACTTTTTTGCCATGAAGCATCAACATTAAGTTTGTAATCTGTTGTTGGCTTGGCCCATCTAACCAGTTCCAGGGTGATCCTTCTCTTCCTTTTAAAAGAGATTGCACAGTCCCTTAATCTCCAAAATTCTCATCAGTAGAGTCTGAAGTTAATGGTCTAGCTGATAGGAAATGTTTTACATCAGTCTTAATGTTATTGATCACTAGGTTAGAGTTCCAATCATCCCCCTCATATAATCTTTTGCTTCTCATTTTCCACAAATTCCAAAATGAAGTGATTGAGAAAACCAGTACCATTTTGTTCTGAGTTATGTTTGGACCTTGAAAAGTGAGATAGAAAGATATCCTATCTCAAACAGAAATGAATGACTTATCCCTTATTCCAATTATGTTTTGCACTGATGACCAAACAACCTTAACATAATGACAGTCATTTAAGAAGTGTATCCCAGAGTCACAACTATCACAATTGATACATTTAGAAGCTAAAAGAAATCCTTTTTTAACTATTATATCATCAAAGGGCAGAATGGAATTCATTAGCCTCCACATGAAAATAGATAACTTCCCTAGTATTATCTTGTTCCAGACATGCTTAAGAGAGGCCACCACTGGTCTCTTGGGCCTGGAAGTCTTGTATGCAGAGGCAGTGGAAAAGTTGCCATTTGCAGCCGGTTTCCAAATAAGCCTGTCTTTATGATTTGTATTGTATTCCGCTTCCTGTAAAAGAATAAAGTCCGTGGTAGCCAAGTGAGGCTCCAAATATGGTAAGTATGATTGTTTATCTCCTATGAACTGAGAGATAGAAATATCAGAGAAAGGAAGAGGCATATGTGTAGACCACTTGTAATATAAAGCTCCATTACCTAACCAATTGGAGTTCCGAAAACTACTCCCACCTAGACCATATAAAACCTGAGATTGATTATTGCACTCTTCTGTGATTAATCCTATCCTGGTTCTTGTGTGAGAGGTGTGGAAGGTATCACTTAGCGACCACATTAGGTTCGACCATAGGGTATTGATGATAGATGAAATCATGAAAGTAGATGATGGTAGATGAAGGTAAACGATGACGGATGATATAAAATGAAGGCAAATGATATGAAATAAAAGTAATTGATATAATTTCTACGGGACAGCCCATACTATGGAGATCACATATTCACACTAAGAGTCAACTCTGGAGATACCCTGGAGATCGCATAAAATACAAAGGGGCACGTCTCAAATACATGCAGTCTGGTGATCAACTGTGTATATATATATTTTCTATATAATAAATATTTAAATCATAAAAATGGGTCTTTTTTCTCGTACTTAATTTAGGTCCCAAAAATGTGGAGCTGGACCTAGGGCCACACCGCCAAGAGAATTCTCCTACAGCTGCGGCTCATCATCATTGCATATATACAAGTGTAAAAAGATTGCTCATATACAGGTGTAAGAGTAGTTTTTCTTACAGGTGATTTGGGCGTAAGTTTATTAACAGTTTATTATATATTTTTATTAATATATGACATTTGTTAAATTATATATCAAATTTAAAAATTAAATTATAATTTTTATATTTTTACATTTAAATATAAATTATTACTTGTTTTAATTTTTAAAATATAATTTTATTTTTTTATAAAAAATATAATATTTAAGATAGAAACTGTTCAAAAACTAATGGACATGCCTGATACTTTTTCCAAGTGTAAACACACCATTACCGCGTTCATTTACGTTTTCATATGTAACCACGCTTATGACACTTTATGAGTATCACCTTAATAGTCAACGGAATAATTTCTTGCTGGCATGTCTAGTGCCAGTTTTCTGTCATATTGGAATAATTTCATCTTGTGGTGGCTAACGGAAGAATTTTTTTATGTGCCAAGCTTGGATCACTCTAAAATTATTACATTAGTCAACGGAATAATTTCATTTGAGATGACCATGACTTTGATTATATGATAAATAATTGTAAATTATGATTGGGTTAATTAATAGTGCATTGATATTTTATCGGTAACTCTGATCATCAATAATTATGATTATAATACATAGGGCTACAATCTAAAGTTCAGTGGAAACAAGATTTCAAAGTCTAATAGGGAAATTGTCGTTCTACAAGGAAATTAATTCTATAAGAAAACTAATTTTATAAGGTAACTACAAATAACCTTTCCAACGAGGAAATGATTTCTATTTTCTCATCACCCTCCTTCAAAATGGAGAATGATAAACAAGAATGTCCAACTTACGAAAATTATTACGAAATTGCTAATCGTTAAAAGTTTTAAAAAATCTCCATAAAACGGAATTCAACTTCAGTAGCAATAGAAGTAGAAGCATTAACAGTAACATTAGCAATCGGTAGAACAATATTCAAATTCATTAGCAATAGTATCAGCAACATCAGATTCGGGATTCGAGATTTGGAGACCGGTAGAAATTTGTCATCGGTTACGTTGAAGGAGTTGATCTGCTGGTTACGACAATTGATAGCGGCGAGCACCGAAATATAGCAACAAAGAAATGACAACAAAGTCGGGTGGCGATTAAATAAATCTGTAGCGGGTTACGACAGGAGATAGTGGTAGGCAGCGGCGAGAAGGATGTCGATTCCGGTCAGAATTAGGAATTTAGGATTTTAAGATTTTAGGGATTCATGATCTTTGACTCTGATACCATGTAAAATATAATTGGGTTAATAAATGATGCATCGTTATCCCATCATTGACCCATGTCATCAATGATTATGATTATAATATATATATATATATATATATGTGGCTACAATCTAAAGTTTAACAGGAATAAGATTCAAAAGTTTATAAGTAAATCACCATTTATAATCTAACCTACGAGGAAATTAATTTTAAAAGGTAACTACATATAACTTTTTCTGACAAGGAAATGATTTCTATTTTCTTATCAATAATAAATATTTTATATGGGATTCACAAAGTCATGTTTTATATCGACTAACCATTTGAACGAATAATTTTATAACTGATTTAACTAATGAGGTGATTTGATATTTGTCTTTATTCATTGCAACGAATTCCTATAATTTAAAAACTTTTAAAATTTATCACGATTTATAAATAATTATAATTTGACCCTAAAATTTATTTAAATGAAAATTTTCTTGTATCACGAAATATATTATTTTTACAATTTTCAATGATTATATTTGACCAGTCTATTGTTTGCCTAGCTGCAGTTGGTTCATAACAGCAGCTAAATGAACCACGGCTAACTCTAACCAAATCTCATCCATCTCAGTTACATACCAAATTATAATGGAGAAATTGTTCAAAATGGCACCCACTTTGAATCAAAATTTACAGTTTAGTACTCGAATTTTGAATTAATTCTATAAAAGGTACCCGCTTCTTCTTTTATGTTCCGAAAGGATACCTTTCGATTAAAATGGGTACCGATTTGGATCAAAATTGTGCCACAATAGTACCCACTTTTAACTCTTAAGTACATTTTTGATACCTTAGTGAAAAAAGGACATCTCTTTAGAAACATTTTAAAAATTGAATACCAGACTATAAATTTTATTTTAAAACGGGTACCATTCCGGAGGTTTTCTCAATTCTAATGAAATTGAACCTTATTTACACTAAAAAAATACGTCGGAAAACGAAATATTCATTTCGAGAACATGACTGTGCTTGTAAAAGGGCCCGACCGATGATATTTCTAAAAACTAGAAATATATATGTCATAGATGGATGTTCGGAAGAGCTAATTTATATTATTTGATTAGGATGCCATAACTGAAATTAATTTTAAAAAATCAGTCTGACTCTTCAATTAATGACGTTGCTTGCTTTTAACTTACCAACGGATCGCATAATAATTGATGGAGATATGCTATCAGAAGCTAAGAGAGACAGATCATAACTTAGAGAAATTGGCAGGATAAGGTGGTTACTCCAGCGATTTAGTTTTGTAAGATATTATAAATACTAAAGTTGATTTTATTTATCACCAGATACCGGGATGCAATTTAAATTTATCTAACAAGAAAAAAGAAGCTACTTTCTACAACCTTTTCTACAAATATATACTTCCTCTGTCCCACTTATATTTGCACTGCAATCATTATCACGCTATTCAAGGAACATGTTTGACCTTTTAGTATGTTTAGCTAAGTATAATAAAGGCAAATAAAAAGTTAATATTTAAAAATTACTTGTTACGATGAATTGAACAATATCATATACGATAATATTGTTATTCATATATTTATTCAAACATGCGGTCAAAGTTTGATAGAGATTGGTGTCAAAAAAATGAAAGTGCAAATAGAGATAGGACGGAGGGAATACTCCTTTTCAAGGTGGAGTATGAGGATGATCAAGAATGCGCAACTTAAGAAAAAGACATTGAAAATGATGTTGTCCAATAGTTTTAGTAAACAAGTTAGGTGATTGGCTTGAAATACGAATATGATGAGTAATGATTTGGCCATACCAAATAAGATCACAAAAAAATGACAATCAATTTCAAGTATTAGTACCTTGGAACACCGAATTCACTACGATAAGTATAACTACTTGACTATCACAAAATAGACGAATTAGAGAGGAATAACAATACCTAATGAAGAAGAAATTTTAGCCCTAGTAGCTCACAACATGCAGCAACCATATTACGGTACTCGGCCTCATCAAACGAACGAGAAACAATCGACTGCTTATTTGTCTTCCACGAAACAATTGACTTGCCCCAACACTACAAAATATCTAGCCATATAATGACATGTAAGAGAACACAACGCCTAATCATAATCACAATAAGCGGTCAACTACAAAGAGGTCTGAGCGCACAAAACGAGACCCTTACCCAGATGACTCTTAAGATAACACAACACTCATAACGCAGCTTGTCCGTGCACAACACAAGGAGTTTGCATGAACAGAGAAAAATTATGAATAGAAAAACTTAGATCCAAAGATAAGATAAACAAGGAGTTTGATTACTTAAAGTATAGTTATTAGTATTTATATTAAGGGTCGATAAAGGGTTGACCGCTGATTAATTGAAGTCAAATCCTAGTTTGATTTAATTATATATGAGACCGGATAAGGGTTGATTAAGCGTTGATTACTTATACATAGGGTTGATTAAGCGTTGAGTTTTGATTACTTAAAGTCAAACCCTAGTTAACAGTGTTAATATATATGGTCGATTAAGGGTTGACCGTTGATTACTTAAATTTAAAACCTAGACATTAGTATTTATATATGAGACCGACTAAGGGTTGGTCGTTGATTATATAATGTCAAACCCTAGCTATCAGTGTTTACGTTTATATAGGAATGATTAAGGGTTAACCATTGTCTACTTAAAGTCAAACTCTCTTTATTAGTGTTTACATATACGGGGCTGATAAAGATTAACCATTGAATATTTAAAGTCAAACTATAGCTATCATTGTTTATATATGTAGGGCCGATTAAGGTTGAACGTTAATTTGTTAAAATCAAACCCTTGGTTATTAGTGTTTATACATATAGGTTCGATCAAGGGTTGATAGATGATTACTTAAAATCATTCCTAGTTATTAGTGTTTATATATATATGTGTGTGTGTGTGTATGTGTGTGGCCGATTAAAGTTTGATTGTTGATTACTTAAAGTCAGACTCTAGTTATTTATATATATTATACACGGATGATTTAGGGTTGACAATTGATTAGTTAAAGTCAAACTTTAGTTATTAGTATTTTACACATATGGCTGATTAAGGATTCAATGTTGATTTGTTAAAGAAAAGACCTAAGTAGTTTTTTTTATATAATAAGAGAATCGATTGATATGTGTTATATTGAGTTCATATTTCGTGCGATTATTATGATTTTATTGAGATATAATTTGCACTTTAAGTGTTTTTTATTCAGAAATTCATTGATAGTGAAAAAATTGAGAAGGGGCTATAAAAGAGTTCCGAAGTCGGACCTCATGTTGGATGTTGTGGTTAAGAGAAGTACTGAAGTGGGGACACAGTTCCAGATTCAGATATAATTTTGGACCTCAAGGAAAATAGTATGCATTCCTTTAACGGGACTAAAATAGACTCAAATCACTTATCCAGTTTCCAACAGTTTACAAACTCATCTATTCAAATAACAAAAATGTATAGATACAGATAACGTTTCATCCATCTATACAAATGAATAGAATCTAGCAAATTCTATTTCACGCATAACATGTAAATATGTAAGCTTCCCTAATTTTAACCTACGTGATTGAAAGTTTCACAAAATCTATAGACAACGCTAAATAACCAACTATATATAAATAGGAATATAATCTATAAAAACTCCATTCCACATAATGCAAGTCAAGAATGTTGAGATTTGTGGCACACTACCACGTTAGATTTCCGAGAGTTACGGAGCGCTCGTGAACTAAATGCCTAGCCAAGCAATTTCTTACCACTTTGATATCATCTTGTGAATATGGCTTGTACTCCTTTGAAAAAATCTATGGATATTAGAGTGGAATGCATTAGTTTGGGTAGTTGAGCAGTTAATCGTTGTAGACTACATGGTATGCAAATGAATTTAATACTCACTTTATCAATTTCTAGAATTCAACTGGACATCTTTAACACACTCGGCTGCGTATAACATAACGTAGTAGCCACACTCCTATGTTTTTTCTTGTTTCTTGTACTTATTTTCAAAGATGAAATTGTGAATATACTAATTAATTACCATGAACCAAAAAATATACATTTAGCGTTGTAGAAATTCAAACCTTAATTTGAACTACGTCCATTTTTTTGTAACACTAAGTTGATTGTGTTCATTCTCCAAAATGTCTACAAATGATTCAGACGGTTGATAGTGCAACAAATCCATCCAATATACATGTTTTTTGCTTGGCACAATCAAAATCAACCCCCAACGGTTTCTACATAGCAATGTAGATATGTAACTAACATTTTGCCAAATTAAAGGACTCATGAATATTTACAAGAGTTAGAATAAGAAAACCATCACCTCTCAATGAAAGGTGGAATGAAAAGTTTCTTATTGCGTTGCCTTATGCTTTTGCGTACATAACTGATCATTTCTGCCGTCAAACACCCAAAAATCTTAAGTCATCACCGGACAAAATTATCATACCTATCCCTTCTCCTTTTTATAAAAAAAATTAATACATGTACCACATAGAAGATATTTTAAACATTAGGCATTATCCATTTCGGCCAAACACTTTATTAAAATGAAAGTTGAACTTACAATAGGACTAGGGACATTATGGTTTGATTGATTTGGTCACACCTCCACAATTCTTTAAAATCACTCCACATCGCGATGGTGTATCAATGTTAACCAAAAAACACACTAATTTCCGTAATATGTGTACATAGAGTTATGTTGGTGTCCAACTTTCGAGTCGTACATTATGCGAACGAAAATCGGTGACTCCTTCGCCATTTGTGCTCTTGACATCATGGTCTCCTATTCTTAGACAGCGATGAAATTTTCTTCTGTGTTGTTGACCGGGTCACTTTCTAATGACCGTCTTTTATTGGATTTGCGTATATTAAACGCCTTGGCCATAAAAGGAACATTCCTTGGATGTGTCTCACTCTTTTGCATTCGCCTTGCGTAATTGGAAAATTGGCATTGTGCACTAACGGTTTCCCCAACGATATTTTACCAATTCCATCTCTGGTTGGTATAGAGTGATGATGCTGCATCGCTTCATGTAGAATAACATCAGCTACGTGTAGTGTTTAATCGTTATCACTAAGTCAAATGAATACTTCGCACAAATGTGAAGCATACAGTTAATAAATAATTGGTAGTTAATACCATTTTAATCTACAAAGGCACATGAATAACAATTATTTGTACCTTTTTTTGGTAGATAGGATGGCCTTAACGAGATAACCTTCATTTGCTGTCTTCGGTAGTACAGTTTCACGGTTCACCTCAATCTCGCTTGGGGAGTGGTGAAATTCTCTTGATGAGGGCTCTCAATCGCTAGTAAGATCGTCTAGATTGTCGAGCAAAGGAAGACCGTTGTGCTTGACTAACTTCCAAATCATAATGTCTTGGTGCACTGTTCTTTTATCTTAAAGCTTGGCTTATTTTTTTTTCAAGGTTTGGACTCTAGATTGATTTACCCTATCATAAGAACGCACTATTCCAAAAACATCTCTTTGTGACATAAATGCACCCACTCCCCGTGCCCGTCCTGGGTGGTCGAATTTTCTGGTCGCCTCGTATAGGACGTCATACTCACCGGTTGAGATGAATTGACATTGAATTTGATCTTGTTTTAACTTAGCCTGCAAAAATTGTACAAGAAGTCAAGCTTCAACGATTATTAATACACAACTACTACAAAATTGACTTTTAACTTCGCCACTTTAACTTCGATTATTGAAAAATCAGAAATTAATAGTTATTTTAACTTCAATTTTCAAAAACCAAAGTTAAAAGTTATTTTCAACTTTGGTTTTGAAAAACCAAAGTTGAAAGTACAAAATAACCGAAGCTATCTAAGCAAAGTTAAAAATAACTTTTAACTTTGGTTTTCAAAACCGAAGTTAAAAATACAAAATAATCGAAGTGAAAAGTTACTTTTAACTTCGTTTCTAAAAATCGAAATAAAATTTTTAATAACATCATAAGGGTTATCAAAGCAGTTTCACCCGAAACAGCAAACGATGTCGGGTCGAGAGAAAAAAAGGATGAACTTGAGATTTTAGCTTTGAATTTCTATACCTGATATTCAGTTTTATTTTAGAGTAAAATAAAAGAAGTTGGCCCATTTTTGAGCCCAACCAAAATTAGCCTGAATATGCAAAAAAAATCCTACTAGTATACTCCCTTTGCCTCAGTTTAAGCTCAAATTGAACTATTCATTCAGTCAAAATTGACTAATTTAAACTTTAAAATTTTATTGATGTATAAGTAAGAATATTATTATGTGACATAGTGTTAGATTTGTCTTAATGTGTATTTTCATAATACTTATTTTTCATCATTTTTAACTATACATAGTTAAAATATTAATGGTCAAATATTTGTTTAGTCAACTGTTAAAAGTTAAAGTGTGCGGGTTAAGATGGGATGGAGAGTATAGTACATATTGTCGTTTAGTATTTCTTAACACGTCGCTCATGATCTTCTTATATCCATTTAATATGCCATATATTTTAATGAGAAATGTACCTAAAATACCATCATCCAAAATTTTAAACTGGCTCAATAATTTTGTTGTTTTCATCATCAGACAACCACATGCTTAGATCATAACTTCTTAGGTCAAGAAAATGCTACTGTTCTAGGTCAATTCAATCAAAAACCGGCTTACATGTGAATACTGTATAGTCATGTTAACTTCATTGATTATTGAGTTGGCAATTGCGAATTAATGTTGAAAAAAAATGTTCCATGTTAAAATATACGGAAAAATTAGGGTTTCATTAGTAAATTATTGTGTGATATTAGTGTATGGAAATATGGAGATTATGCAATATCTGAATCAGACGTGTTGAAGCATAATGGATTTGTGGAAAATCCCTACAATTGTGAAGTTGGATTTATGGAATATTATGAAATATTTGAGATAAGGAAAATTCTTTTAATTAAGGAATTTGGATATGCTTCAAAAGCATATAAGGAATAGGAATATTATGGAGATAATTATGAAGAATTCCGATCTGCTCAATGTACTATAGATAGTGGACATCACGACTGCATGACACACAAATTTCATTTAAAAAATCTGCACTCAGATTTTATATCTTTCATAGAGTTTTTGCGAGAGTCAGCATACATATGTTCCAACATACCGTGACATGTTGATTAGTTCAGAATGTATACCTTAATTCCTCGGGAGGGGGAGATCCAGCGTCGACGAGTTTCGAGGTCAGAGGGAGCTGATCAAGGCGGATCAGTAGCAAGGGTAGCTTGCAAAATCCACACGTTTATAATTAGAAAAAATAAGTATATATGTATGGTGTACTTTGTACTATATCTTTCTGATTAGTGTATTTATTCTGAACTGGGCTATGCCCCACAGATATAGGTGGATTTCACCGAACTGCGTAAACATGTGTGTGCTCATGTGCTATTTGCCTTACGCACTTGGTTAGATGAGATATGTTGGAACACATATCTAATAATTAAACTAATTAGGTAAAACAAAATTTTCATATACCCTTTTGTTTACCAAGTAAGGTTATAAAATTAAGAAATTTCAAATGAATCAATAAGCAAATCGTATTTAATTTATTTAGCAATCTAAATAAAATCTAATTATAAAAATTAATGAATTTTTTTAAAATACATGTAAATAATTTTTGGGACATTAGAAGCCCGTGGCACCACGACAATTAGTATTGTGAAATTTTTATACCATACTTTTAGAATATCGTGAATGTATATCGTATATATTTAATGTGTAATTTATTATTATATATTTATTACAAGATTAATTTTTAATTATGATTAAATTATAATAATAAGAAATCTAACATAAGAAATGCAGTTATTTGTAAATACACAAAACATCGCTAAAAGTTTAGTATCATGTTACTTTATGAATACCATTTAATTTATTTGTACCGTAATTAGGATTCATTTACATTGAATGAAACTTTCAAAACTAGCTAATCAAAATAACCTTCAATTTTTAAAAATCGACTAAAACAACAATAGGTTTCTTTGAAATATTTTGAACTATTTTTAAGCTTTTGAACAGATTTCCATACAATTTTCTAACATGGGGGCTTAGATGAGAGAGAAAACCCAGTTGCCTTGAAGTATAAAGTTGAGGCAAAATTTGGGGGAAAAACTGCGTATGGAAAGATAGAGTTCAATTATAATTATAGAAAAGTAAAATATTTTAGTTGCAATATCAAAATTTATTATGCAATGTATAATAGTTATAAGTCTTTGACCAGATTAATGCAATTCGTAAATTTTAGCACAATTTCTTTAATTTGCAGTTTAAACATTAATTTTTCCATAATTTATGGAAAATAGTCTTTTAAGATATGGACTCTAAATTTAAATGTTATTTTCTCCAAAATGAAAATTTATGTTAAAGAGAAAAACACGTTCTATATATTTTTCGAACACAAAGTCTTGTTTTATGCAGGATAAAACTTTAGGCAGAGTCTGTTATACAATTAATATAAATCTTAATTTTGGGATGGGTTTTTTTATAAATATGCTGATAAATTTAGGGACCTATTGTGCAATTATCTAAAAACTATATATATCACAAAAATATCATAAATTTTATTTTTCTTCCTCCGACGATCGAAAACCGCCTCCGACGGACCGTTACCATTGGAATACAACTGGATTTCCACCGGATTCCGCTGTTTCTGCCGTAACTGCTAAATTAACGCTGTCTCCGTTGGTCTTCACTATCCGCCAACGAGATCTATTTTTTCCGGTGCTGCTCAATCTCCAACTCTCCATTTTTTGGCATTCTATCTGCGACGATAGAGCTGCAACCTAAGGTGACGACGGAGTTGCGAATTGAGGCGACGACGGATTTGTGAATTGAGGTGATGGAGGATCAGCGAATTGAGGTGACGACGGAGTTATGACTTGAGGCGACGACGGAGCTGCGATGAGGCGACGGTGGAGGATACAACAAAGTCGACTATGAAGGCACCTGGTGGAGTCGAAGGTGCGATGGCGGAAGCATCTAGCGGAGAAAGCGGACTCGTTGGAGAAGGAGGCGACAACGGAGGAAGAAGACTCGCAGGCGTGTGAGATGCACGCGCCAGAAGAAGAAGGAGGCGTGTGTGACTTTATGCACATTTGAGATGGCGTTGACGGACGGACTGATGTTTTGCACATGAGAGGTGATGTTTAATTGTGTATGTTTTTTTCTAGGATTTGCTGAGATTTAATAATTTGTGATTGAGTTCATGATCAGTAAATGATCTATGGTGTAGTGGTTAGGACTCTATCTTCCAATGTTACATGCCTGAGTTCGAATCTCGTTATTAGGCTTTGTTTTTTGAAGACTTTATATTCTTGAGGTTTTACACAAACACTTGCTGAGGTTTTACACAAACACTTGCTGAGGTTTAAAATTTATGTAACCGAATATAGGATAAGGAAAGGTTCTTTGGTGTAGTGGTTAATATTATATCCTCTGAGATTGTAGACCTGGGTTCAAAACCCTGCAGCACAGTATTTTTGAAGAATTTATGTTGTTGAGGTACTGTTGATTTTTTGTTGAGTTTTGTAGTTTTTTCCCCTCTCATTTTGATGTTTTCCATTTTTCAGGTGAGTTTTAGTTGACACGAGTCAATGTTTTGTAGTTTTTTTTGGGTGATATGGATTGATATTTATAGTTTTATTTTTTATTTTCTAATGTTGATGTTTTTCACTTTCCGGCTGAGGTTTTGGTAATAAGAGTTGATATTTGTAGTATTTTTTTATTTTCTGACTGAGTTTCCGGCAATAAGAGTTGATGTTTTTAGTGTTTTTTTTCTTATGTTGATATTTTCATTTTCCGGATGATTGAGGTACTATAACTTTTTGCTGTTGTTTGTAACTTTTTTCCTCTTATGTTGATTTTTTCAATATTCTTGTGAAGTTTGATTGATATGAGATGATGTTTTGTCCCTTTTTTGGTTGATATGGATTGATATTTGCATTTTTTTTTTCTCATATTAATGTTTTTCATTTTACGGCTGAGATTTTTGTAATAGGAGTTGATGTTTGTAGAATTATTTTTCTGATGCTGATATTTTTCATTTTTCGAATGAGGTTCAAGTATTAGTAGTTGAGGTTTGTAGCTTTTTGGCAATAGGGCTTTTTGGTTATATTAGGAGTTGATATATTGATGTTTTATGATTTTTTGAGTGAATAATTTATGCTCTTGAGGTACCGTATTTTTTTGTTCATGTTTTATATATTTTTCTCATGTTGATGTTTTTCATTTTCTGGATGAGTTTTAGTTGATATTAGTATATTTTTGTAGTTTTTTGGTTATATGTGTTCATATTTTTTCCTTTTTTTTCTTATGTTGACGTTTTTCATTTTCTGGGTGAATTTTAGGTGATATGAATTGATGTTTTTAGTTTTTGGTTGATATTAGTTTATTTTTGTAGTTTCTATTAAAAATTGATAATTGAAGATTTGTTGATGTTTTTATAATTTTTAGTTGATGTTTTGTTAGTTGATTTTTTTTCTCAATTTTTATTTGATTTTAAATATTTTTGTTGTTGTTATATATATATATATATATATATTGCTCCAATTTTCTAATTTTCACTTCGATGATTATATTAATTTTTTGCATTTTAAAAATATATTTTTATTATTTTTTATTTTTTTCAGATTGCAGATGGTGGAAAATGATGGAAAATTTTTGATAAAAAATCTTCGGGAAAAAATTAGTGATAGGTCCCTGTAAAGTTATTAGAAATAAGTCCCAATAAAATTATTAGAGGTAGGTCTCTAGAACTAGAATATAACTAGAATTACATAAAAGCACATGTCTAAAGTTTAGACTATCTCACAGTAAACCGTATCTTTTTTCGAAAGTTAACTTTGAAAGAGTAAATATTTGATACACTACCAAATTGTATATTATACCATACCCCTAGCCCCTAGGACTCGTAAAGATTTAATTATATTACCAGAATTATCTCGTAGGATCTCGTAACTTTCTACTTTATATTCCCAAAAAACAAATAAATTATATATATTAATAATATTATATATTTTTAAAATCTAAAAATTAAGAATAAGAAACTGCACAAACGGTGGTGGCTACTATCATTATTCATGCTATGTTGTTAGAGGTTGTGATCGGATTGTCCCAATTGACAGTTATGTTCTTGGTTTTCCACCTACTGTTTGGACCCTTCTCTGTGAACTTCTCCAGATGCAGAAGAAAATCGATAGGCGCAAGGAATGACTTCCTTCATTGGTGGAGAGAGTAGCATATTACGTTTGTGATTTTCCTCGTTCAGTTGCATCAACTTCTGTACTAACTTGAACTCCACATAGATGCGGAGTGGCCTTTGATTTTTGTTTCAATATTTTGTTTGTCTAAAAAATTATATTTTTTTTATTGATCTTCAATATTAATTGTAATGCTAAAATTGTATGGTTGAATTTGTATTGTAGTTGGATTTTTATTTTGAACACTTGAGTTTGATGATGTAGAAATTTAATTACTTATTTTTATAGAAAGTTATATGTTTTCAATAATTTTTTTAAAAATTCCCATAAATTCGATTTATTCAGTTTGAAACCGAATTCAAACTAGAACCGAATTCCAAATTTGGTTGGGATGATTCGGTTTTTCAAATTATTCGGATCTATTTCGGTTTTGAGGGACAAAATCAAATACACCAAACTAAACGAAACAAAAATCGGTTATGGGAAACTATTTCTAAACCCCTTTTGTCGTCGTTTATGTTTTTGTCAATCCATTTTTTTTACACTTTTAACCCCTCAACTATCAAAAGTGCTTAGTCGTGATCATTCCATTCGATCAAACTGTTAACTTTAATATTTATATCTCTAGTTGCTGAATTTTATGATAAAATTGAGGGTAAAATGACTTTTAATCTTTTTCTATTTACAAATCCACCCCTCGCATATTTTTTTAATTACTTTCCAGACCCTATCTACCAATCCCCCCTACATCTTTTTCTACAACCACCATCTTGACCTCCACCCTATTCGTCATCCGTGAGTGACTCTTAAGCATGCACCGCCACTGCACCACCCACCTACGCTGCTCCCGACAATGATGGTAGATTCAATCAAAGGATATCGCTTCTAGATTACTGAGATGGCGAGCTAATGGGTGCGGTGGATTGAAACAGAGGGCGAGACAGTGAGATGGTGGGTGTGGTGATAGTGAGACCATGGAAGATAGTGATGGTGGATTGAAGTAGGGGGCGGGGTTTCCAAAACTAGTGAGAAGGCAAGTTGGTGGTGGATCAAAGCAAAGAGCGAGACGGTGAGATGGTGGGTTTGGTGGATTGAAGCAGAGGGTAGCAACGGAGTCTGGAGCGGAAAAGGGGAAAGGGAAAAGAAAAAAAGAAAAGGGAAAAAGAAAAAGGAAAAATACTATTTTGCCCCTAAAATTGTCATGTTTTTTTAACATGTTTGATGGAAGTTGAAGTTGACTGTTTGACCGAATTGAATGGTCGAGACTCAGCAATTCTGTTAGTTTTCCAAAAGTGTTCAATAAATAAAATATGAGTGACCAAAAGTGAACGATAATAAAATCTTAGGGTAAAAGCCCTTTCCCTTATTTATTTTGGTGGCAAAGCATAAATTCTGTGTACCTATATATATGACATGGTTTAAGCGTCGGAATAAAGTTTGTAACCACAAAAACTCACATATAAACATTAGGAGGGATTTTCTTTTCACTTCTTTATCCTAACAAAAAATCAGGCAAAAAACATGGAACTCTTGTACGTCTCTTTGTTATGTTTATTTGTCCTTCTCGTAAGCCTTTCCCTCCATTTCCTTTTCTTCAAGAACCGATCGGGCCTCTCCAACCCATTGCCACCCGGCACGACTGGGTGGCTGATGATCGGAGAGAGCCTCGAATTTCTCTCAGGCGGCTGGAAAGGCTTCCCGGAGAAGTTCGTGCTCGACCGGATGACAAAGTATTCGTCCACCGTTTTCAAAACCCACCTCTTTGGAGAGAAGGTAGCAGTTTTCTGTGGTGCTCCCGGGCATAAGTTCCTGTTTTCCAATGAGAACAAGCTGGTTCAGGCATGGTGGCCGAGCACCATCGATAAGCTCTTCCCTTCCACCGGTTCTTCGCTGCAAGAAGAGGCTATGAGGATGAAGAATATGGCCCCGGCGTTTCTGAAACCGGAAGCTTTGCAACGGTACATCGGAGTTATGGATAGTATCACCGGACGGCATTTTTCCTCGGACTGGGAAAATAAGGAGGAAGTTAAGGCCTTACCTCTTTGCAAGTTATGCACTTTCTGGATCGCTGCCAAGTAAGGGTTGCGTTTAGATATATTTATGTCAGTATTTATTTTTATTTTTCACTGAGAGTCGATCTCTTGAAATATGATTTTTTTCATAAGTTATGAAAAAATCAACGTTTAAAGTGCAAATTAGAAGAAATTAACATAAAATTTTTGGGTTGCATTAATCGGGCCATAAACTTATAACTATTGCACGTTGCATAATAAATTTTTTAAATTGCATAGTGGATTAGTTAATTTAAAAGGCCAAAAAATATAAATACGAAAGACAAATTAGTGCTCTAGAAAATATTTAATTTATAGTTTAAAATGGATAACCTTCTACTCCCTCCGTCCCAATTATATTTTCACTGCAATCATTATTACGCTGTTCAAGAAATATGTTTGACTGTTAATAAGTTTACCTACGTATAATAATGACAAATAAAAAGTTAATATTTAGAAATTACTTGTTACGACGAATTGTACAATATCACATAAGACAATATTATTGTTCATATATCTATTCAAATATGCAGTCAAACTTTAAAAGAAAATAGTGTTAAAAAGTAGAAGTGCAAATAAAGTTGGGACAGATGGAGTAATTTTTATTTAAGTTGTTCTCTCCACTTCTTTATCATATAAAATGTATCTTGATATCTAAGTTGATGGGGGGAATGAAAATTAAATACTTTTCGTGTATTTTTAGCTTTACTTTTTGATATTTAATTTGAAGATTTTGTTTTTTTAAAACGTTTCTTTGATTCTTGAAAGTATCACATTTATTTATACTATCTTGATATTATTCCCACAAGTTCGATTGTCCAGCTGGGACCAATGGATTCTATTGGTTCTTCTAGTAGCTCCCTTCCCTTCGTTCTTCTGTATATGACATTTTAGGTTTAGCTAATTGTATTTAGGTAAATGAAATTGAAAGTCGAAAGTAAAAGGTAAAAAGTAGAATGAGTGGATGTAATTGAACTTCTTTCCAAAAATATAGTCTGCCAATAAAAAAAGGAAAGGTCAAATATAGAGGAATGGAGGGAGTGCCAAAAAAAACGTTTTGATCCTGAAATTCCTCATCAAACCAAATAGAGTGATGGTGTTGGCTCTAGAGTTTCCATTTTCAATGGAATTAAACAAATGTTACCTTGCCCTTCCTTATATATACACATCACAACATTCCTCACTTGATTGCCTCGTCCATGTCAATTCATCAATTATGTTTTTGTTTCAATATGTTAGGATAGAAGATTTGTAGAATGTTCTAGCCGATATTTAAGTAATTCTAGCATATATTTCGGATTAGAAATCTTGTATAGTTCTACCGCACTATGTCTTTACTCTATATATTTTTGATTATTTTATGAAATCTATCTTCAGGAAATCTACTCTTTCATGGTATCAGGTAGTGACTTTCACATTCAAACTCCGCCATTGTTTCAGGTTGTTTGTTTCTGTCGAGGACCCGGTCGAAGTTGAGAAGTTGCTTAATCCCTTGAATGTTCTGGCCTCTGGGCTGTTTTCAGTGCCGATCAATTTGCCCGGTACGCCATTTAACCGAGCAATCAAGGCCTCGAACCAGATCAGGAAGATGTTTTCGGACATCATCAAGCAGAGGAAGATAGATTTGGGTGAAGGAAAGGGTTCCGCTACTCAGGATATAATGTCTCACATGTTGACAACGAGTGACGAAAACGGAAAGTTTATGCCGGAAACCGAAGTCGTCAATAAGATTCTAGGGTTGCTGTTAGGAGGATATGACACAGCAACCTCTGCATGTGCTTTTATGGTCAAATACCTAGCTGAGCTGCCGGAGATTTATGAAGGAGTATACAAGGGTAAACACTTAACCTTTACTTTGATTGAAATCATGGGCACACTTGTGTTAGACGTGAAACGTGTCTTGAGAAAATTGATCAAAAAATGTGCAAATTCAAAAGAGACAGAGGGAGTGTGTGTGCATATATAATACTGTATATGAAAATGATTTTTTGCTATTATTCTTGTTAGAATCTCATATTGGTGGTTGACAGAGTTAGAACTCAATATATAAGATCATGGGTTACTCCTACATAACACCAATTTGTTTTATGATAGGAACATGTGATTCTAATACAGTATCAAAGCTTAAAGTTGGCCAATGACGCCCCTTTCTATCCATGTTTGCGCGATAATTAATGCTGTTGCACATGAAGGGTGTGTTAGAGTCACACATTTGTGGCTGACAGAGTTGAAACTCAATATATAAGATTATGAGTCATCCCTATATAATATTAAATGGTTTTATGATACAATCTTTTTATTCTAATAATTCTAATATGGTATCGGAGCCCAATGTTGGCATGTAACTCCTTTGTGCGATAATTAATATCGCTGCACGTGAGGGAGTCATTGGTGATATATAAGATCATGAGTTAACCCTACATAATATCAATTGATTTTATGATAGGAGTTCTTAATTATAATAGTATTTAACTTCTATTGTTTTGTTTCTTTTACAGAACAAATGGAAATTGTGAAGTCAAAAGGTCCCGGTGAATTATTGAATTGGGGTGACATACAAAAGATGAAATATTCCTGGAACGTTGCTTGTGAAGTATTGAGACTTGCACCTCCTGTCCAAGGGAATTTTAAAGAACCACTCACCGACTTCATGTACAAAGGTTTCTCAATTCCCAAAGGATGGAAGGTAAAAACAAATTTTAAAAAATCAGTTTATTCCACTCTTCGTTTTTGAAATTTTAATGTTTATTTTGTCTAAAATATGCACCAATGACCTACCTAACACCTAAAGCCATTAGTGTTGTATCGGAAAAAAAACAAATAAAAATCACACATGTAATAATTAATAACCTTTGTTCAAGCAGATATACTGGAGTGTAAATACAACCCACAGAAATGCAGAATATTTTCCGGAGCCAGAAAAGTTCAATCCAGCAAGATTTGAAGGAACTGGACCTGCCCCGTATACATTTATACCCTTTGGAGGAGGACCTCGAATGTGCCCCGGAAAAGAGTATGCCCGATTGGTAATACTCATTTTCGTTCACCACCTCGTGAAAAGGTTTCGATTCGAAAAAGTCATTCCTGACGAGAAAATTGTGGTGGATCCGATGGCAGTTCCGGCCAAGGGACTCCCCGTCCGGCTCTATCCTCATGCAGCATAAAATACTTGTTTGCTTGGGTGCTTGTTTAGTACTCCCCCATCTCGTGTATTTAGCACGCTTTTCTTTTAAGATTTTTATTAATATTGGCACATTTTCTCTGTTTGACAATATTTATTAAATTTCAATCACTCACTCTACTTGTTTGTTTCTATATTCTATCACATTCACTCATTTAATTTATTGTAAATTCAAGCACATAAAGATGTAATGTCGAATATAGAGTAGAGGGACTATGCATGCAAGATTCGATATCAATAAATGCATACCATGTTCAGTTAAATGTGTCACTACAAAAAGAACTTCCAATTGTGACACTTTTTTGGAGCATCCGTGACACTCAAATGCGTCACTAAAATTATTAGTGACGCCTTGTGAAGTACCTTTATTCCGCTTGTCACTAAAATATTGTGACGCGCTTAAGTATCGTTATATATTTTGTGGCACTTAAAAATGCAGTTCACTTTAGAAGTGTCACTAAATTTGTGACATGGATTGATGTAGTAATTCAGTTTAGTGACATGTGCACATGTCACAAATGTTTAGTAACCCTTGAAGGTGGAGCAAAAATTATGGCATTTGCTTACCTGTCACAAAAAGAAACCAAAATTGTGTCCCTACAATCCAACACATAAAGTTTATTATCATTGTAGACTTTACCTATGACTACCCTTGCGACTATGTTTCGATGATGTCACCTAAAATTTAGGAGTTTTCAAATCAATCCAGATTCTTCTCCAACTGCATTTTAACTTACCATAACTTCAGCCTGAATAATCCATATGTTCTCCAACATCTCCATATTTTTCTCCTCTTCCATCTCCAAGCACAAATAACAACTTCTTCATATTTCCGGAATACTGGTCGGTATAGGCATACCGAGTACAAACTACAGCAACTTGGCAATTCAGCCTCTAAATCTCTAAACTCCAATTACATTCCAAATATCATAAATATCCAAAGATTTTACTTAACATTTCAGCTCAATAAAAAACAAAAACACATGGTAAAATAAACCCAATCACCCCCCACTCTGCTGATCTCTCATCGCATGCTGCACTGTCTTCAGGTATTCGTTACCCTATTGTTGATTATGTTTCTTGTAATAATTTTTTGGTTTCGCATTCTAGCTTTGTAGCTAAGTCAGAGGTTGCTGATTTAGTACTTATGCTAATACTTCTCGCCCTTCTCATTGGCGTGCGGTCATGTCCGACGAGAATGACACACTCGAGTAGAATAAAACATGGGTTCTTGCTCCTCTTTCGCCTGGCAAGAAGGAAATTGGTTGCAAGTGAGTATGTTGGAACAAGTTCAAGTACGATGGTTTCATTGAGTGCTATAAGGCTCGTTTGGTTGTTCTTGGTAATTGTCAGATTGAGGGTACTGACTTCACAGAGATGTTTTCTCCTGTTGCCAAGATCATTTCGGTTCTTCTTTTCTTGGATGTTACTGCTATACGTGGATTGGATCTTCATCAGATGGATGTTCATAATGCATTTGTGAATGGTGATCTTGAGGAGGTGGTTTATATTCATCTGCCTCCCAATTATACACTCCTGCCGTCTGGTTTGATTTGCAAGCTTCACAAATCTACTTATGGTCTTTGCCAAGCTCCATGGAACTAGTTTTCTAAACATGCTACTTCTCTTTGCTTCTTTGGATTTGCTCAGAGTAAGGGGGAGTACTCATTGTTTTCATACTTGAGATATGGTGTGTCTCTTCATGTTCTGGTTTATGTTGATGATCTTATTATTGTTGGTTCATCTTTGGAGATGATGGCTAGATTCAAGAAGTATTTGTGCTCATGTTTTCATATGAAGAATCTTGGTGCCTTTAAATATCTCTTAGGCATTGAAATAGCTCGTTGCCTTGATGGTATGAATCTGTGTCAACAGAAATATGTTTTGGATATTTTGTCAGATACTAGGCTATTGGCGGAAAAACCCACAGATTTTCCCATGGAACACTAGCACAATTTGGTGTGAGTTGATGGCCTTATTTTTTATTATTTGGCACTGTATCGCCGCTTGGTCAGAAAACTCATTTATCTCACCATCACTCATCCAGAACTTAGCTATTGAGTTCATAACCTTGGCCCATTGTATGGAGAAACTGAAGTTGGCTCATTGGCATGATGCACTGCAGGTTTTACACTATCTTAAGAGTCATCATGCTTAGGGTTTGTTTCTGTCGGCTAAGAGTTCGCTTCAGCTGACAGCATTTTGTGACTCTGATTGGGCAGCTTGCCCAATTACTTGGCAATTTTTTACCTTTTGTTTTGTGATGATTGATGAATCTATGATTCCCTGAAGGACAAAGATGCAACCGACTTTTTCTCGTTCCTTGGCTGAAGCAGAGTACCGAGCTATGGCAGTTGCTTGGTGTGAACTGCTGTGGTTTAAATATTTTCTTCGATCATTTTGAGTTAGTCATCCTACTCCTATGCATTTGTACTATGATAACCAAGCAGTCTTCATATTGCAGTCAATCCTGTGTTTCATGGGAGAACTAAGCACATAGAGATTGACTGTCATTTTGCTCGTGGTTTGATCTAGTCTGGTGAAGTTGTTACTTATCATATTCATACTTCCAGTCAACAAGCGGATTTTTTTACTGAGGCACTTGTACGACATGTGTTTCAGAGTTTACTTAGCAAGTTGGGCATTCAAGATCCTCATGCTCCAACTTGAGAAGTGTAGGAGATATTTGTGAATATCTTCTGCAATATTTTGTGTATATCTTGTATCTTAGATATAATCCTTTTCCATTTGTGATTTTATATATGCTGCCTATATTTTGTACCCTTATATCATCAATAAAATCAGATGTTCATATTTTACTGTTTTATATTTATACAGATATACCTTCATATGCGTATAAGATATTGTTGAATCGAATATTAAATTTTCATTTATCATTATTAAATATAGTTAAATATATTAGCGGTCAAATATGTTTCTTGAATAGTGTGATAATAGTTGTTGTGCAAATAGAGATGAGACAGAGGGGTAGATTTTAGGTTCGTAGTGTAGCAAGTGTGGCGACATACGCGTAATCTTTACTGTTATCTGATGGTATGTATTATAAACAATTTTCCCACACATGTATATGAAATGAAAAAGTGGGTACATTTAAAGAAAAAATTCAAAATTTGAATACTAAATTATGAATTTTGATCAAAAGTGCGTACCATTCTGAACAATATCTCCACTAGAATTTGGTATTTAATTGAGATGGATGAGATTTGGTTAGGGTTAGCCGTGGTTCATTTAGCTGCGGTTATAAATCAACTGCAGCTAGGCAAACAATATACTACCTTTTTAAATGACGGTCAAATATGATCATTGAAAACCGTAAAAATATACTCCACGATACATGAAAAACTTTGTTTTATTAACTTTTAGGGTCAAATTATATTATTTATACATCGCGATACATTTTAAATATTTTTTAAATTATATGAATTCGTTGGAATAAAAAACAAACATCAAATTACCTCATTACTTACATCAATTATAAAATTACTCTTTCTAACGGTTAGTCGATCTAAAACAAGACTTTATGAATCTCATATTAAATAATTATTATTGATAAGAAAATAGAAATCATTTCCTTGTAGGAAAGATTATATGTAGTTATCTTTAAAAATTAATTTCCTTGTAGGATAGATTATAAATGGTAATTTCCTTACCGACTTTAAAATCTTCTTCCTGTTGAACTTTATATTGTAGCTATATATATTATAATCATAATCATTGATAACCGGGGTCATTGATGAGATAACAATGCACCAATGATTAACCAAATTATATTTTACATGGTATCAGAGTCAAAGATCATGAAACCCTAAAATCTTAAAACCCTAAATTCCTAATTTTGACTGGAGTCGACGTCCTTCTCGCCGCTGCCTGCCACTATATCTTGTCATAACCCACTACAAATTTATGTAATCGCCACCCGATTTTTTTTGTTTTGTTGCTGTCTTTCGCTGCTTACCGCTATCAATTGTCGCGACCAACTGATCAACTCCTTCAACGTAACCGATGACTGATTTCTACCGGTCTCCAAAATCTTGAATCCCAAATATGATGTTTCTACTACCACTGCTAATGAATTTGAATAGTGTTCTACCAATTTCAACTGTTACTGTTAATGCTTCTACTTCTATTGCTACCGAAGTTGAATCCTGTTTTATGGAGATTTATTTATTATTTATTATTTTAAAATGTTTAACGATTTGCAATTTAGTGATTTTCTTCGTAAGTTGGACATTCTTGTTCATCATGTTCCAACTTGAAAGAGGGTGATGAGAAAATAGAGATAATTTCCTCGTAGGAAAGGTTATCCATAGTTACCTTAAAAAATTAGTTTCTTCAAAGAATTATTTTTATTGTAGAATAACAATTTCCCTATAGACCTTGGAATCTTGTTCCTGTTGAACTTTAAATTGTAGCCCTATATATTATAATCATAATTATTGATGACCGAAGTTATTGATGAGATATCAATGCACAATTGATTAACCCAATCATATTTTAAATTATTTATCATATAATCAAAAGTACCTAAATTTATTTAAGCAAAGTCATGGTCATCTCAAATGAAATTATTCCGTTTACTAATGTATAATAATTATAAAGTACTGCAAGCTTGGCACATATAAAAATTCTTCCGCTAGTCATCACAAGATGAAATTATTCCAATATGACAGAAAGCTGGCACTAGACATCCCAACAAGAAATTATTCCGTTGACTATTAAGGTCATACTCATAAAGTGTCACAAGCGTGGTACATATAAAAACGTAAATGAACGCGGTAATGGTGTGTTTACACTTGGAAAAAGTCCCAGGCGTGTCTTGTATTTTTTACTTTAAATATTATAATTTTTTATGAAAGATTAATATTGTATTTTAAAAATTAAAATAAGTAATAATATATATTTAATGTAAAAATTATAAAATACATATTATAAAAATAGTCCGTCTCTTGAAAGACGATCTATCCATAAGTTATGGAAAGACGATCTATCCATAAGTTATGGAAATATCCATAAGTTATGGAAAGACGATCTATCCATAAGTTATGGAAAGACGATCTTTCCATAAGTTATGGAAAAACTAAGGTTTAAACTGCAAATTTGAAGAAATCAAAATAAAATTTTTGGGTTGTATTAATCGGGTCATAAACTTATCACTCCTACACGTTGCATAATAAATTTATAATATTGCAACTAAAACCTTTTACCTTTTTATAATTTCAATTCAACCCCGTCTTTCCATATGCCTTTGGAAAGACGGTCTTTTCCAAGACTCTGCCTTATAAAAAAATATATTTAAATTTTCAAATTTAATACTCCCTCCGTCCCAGCCAAATCTGTACACTTTTTGGTCAATTTTCCCAATGCACGTTTGACCATGAATTTTAACTAGTATATAGGCACCAATATCTTCATTTGAGATATCGTTAGATTCCCTGTATCTTGCAGTATTCAAATATCAAAATTTAAGACATCGTTTGTGCACGTAACTAAAGTTATCAGTGGTCAAACATGACTTGAGAAAGTTGATAAAAAAAGTGTGCAGATATGGCTGGGACAGAGGGAGCATATATTTTAACAAATGCCGTATATTAATATAAAAAATACAGTAAACTGTTTATAAAGTTATAGGCAGACCACTCATTAAGAAACCCATGTTTACACTTGATAACCCACGTTTCCAGCTCCACATTTTTGGGAACTAAACTAAGTACTCCCTCTATCCCGGATTAAATTGCATAAAAACTTTTTTACAATTATAAAAAAACATGTTTGACCGTTAATATATTTAATTAAGTATAATAGCGGTAAATCAAAAGTTAATTTTTTAGAAACTACTCGTTATGACGAATCCAACAACATCACATACGATAATATCATTACTTATATACCTATTTAAATATGTGGTAGAATTTTAATAGTAAATAATATTTAATAGTAAAGTGTTCAGTTTAATCCGAAGCGAAGGGAGTAAGAGAAAAGGGTCTGATATTTTACTCATTTTTATGATTTAAATATTTTAAAAAATATTTAGAGTTGATCTCCGGACTGCACGTATTTGAGACGTGCCCCTTATATGTGATCTCCAGAGTATCACAAATACATGCCAAATACATGCCCCTTTGTATTTTATTTGATCTTCAGAGTATCTCCAAGTTGACTCCTATTGTGAATATGTGACAGCTGAACATACAGCATGACATTATAATCTTACCATTGGGTTGATCGAGGAATTGACCAATATTCTGTAAAATGATTGCAACTAGTGATTGGTTATCAAGAGACCAATAATAAGATCATGAATACCTTACCATTTGACCTTCAAGTAGTCTTCTCATTCCATTTTAAAACCAATTTACAATAAGTGAAGGTGATATGTAAGTCCTTATTTTCATAAGAAAACGATGTGCGATATATCTTTCAATACGCCTCTCATGTGTCAAAGAAGAAATACTACACGACCCAATATCAGATCAAATTAAAGGGGATCCACATCGATCCAATAATCCAACCTATGCTCTGATACCATGTTAAATTTTAACGTATCTTTTGTGAATATTTTTATGGTTACATTTTTCAAAATTGATCAGACTCCTAATTAAAGCTGCAAATGAGTTTGTTCTAGTTCAGCTCGCTTATAATATTTTGAGCTCGGTTCGATTCGTTTGAACATGTAAAATCATGATTCGAGCTTGAACCCAAGTGAAATTAATTTAGTTCGAACTCGTGTTCGAGGTCAAACTTGAGCCATGAATACATTATTTATATACATATATACATATTTATTTACATTATATTTAATAAAAATAAAAATTTAAAAATATAATATGTTGGCTCGATAAATTCGATTAGATTAAGGAACAATAAGTTGAGTTGTGCCGAGCTCAAACAATCTTTGTTCGAGTTTGAGCTCGTTAGAAATTTCTCGAGATCAGGCTTGATTCTAGTTTGATCGAGCCTATAAAACTTTGCTCGAGTTCGAATTCAAGTGAAATTAATTTGTTCGAGTTCGTGTTCGAGCTCGAACTCGAGCTCAAATTTGAGCCATGATAAATATATTTTTATTTTATGTATACATTATAATATTTTATATTTTATAAAAATATGTATTCATTATAATATATTATATTTTATAAAAATATATTAAATATATATTATATTGGCTCGATTACACTACAAAAAAATATTTCAGCTGTGATGCTTTTTTGGAGCATCCATGATACTCAGAGGTGATGTTAAAATTATTAGTGACGCCTTGTGAAGTGCCTCTATTTAGCGTGTCAATAAAAATATTTTGAGGTGTTGAAGTATCGTTATATTATTTGTGACACTTTAAGACGAAGTTCAATTTAGGAGTGTCCTAAATTTTGTGACATGGATTAATGTAGTAATTCAATTTAGTGACACGTACCAATGTCATAAATAATTTGGAGCAAATATTGTAATATTTCCTTAACTGTCACAAAATATGAGTCCTATAGACTCTTTTTTTGTTGTGTTAACTCGGCAAACTTAACGAACACTATCAGTTGAGTTTGAGTTTGAGTTTGAGTTGAAATAGTGTTCGAGATCGGCTCGAGTTCAATTCGAGCTCAGTCAAATTCAAATTCGAAACGAGTTTTGACTGAGTTAGTTGCGGGTTTTTCGTGAATAGGTCGGTTCTTTTACACCCCTAACTTGAACTGCAATTCAATTTAGTTATTTTTAATTTAATTTAGTTAAAATTTTTAAATTATTTTTAATCGATTTTGTTCATTTAAGATTATTTTATAGCTAAACTCAACTTAAACACACAATTTTATTTTTGACCATCTAATTATTAGACAAGATTAAGTTATAATTAATATATTTAATGAGTTGATTTGATTTGATTTGTATTTTATTTATTTCAATAAAAACCTAAAATTAAAATAACGTTTTAATAAATATATTTTAAAATGGAAAAGATCGTCTTTCCATAAGCATATGGAAAGATAGAATTGAATTAGAATTGTAAAAATGTAAAAAAAATTAGTTGCAATATTAAAAGGTTATTATGCAACGTGCAGTAGTTATAAGTTTATGACCCGATTACTGCAACTCAAACATTTTATATTAATTTCTTATAATTTCCAGATTAAACCTTGGTATTTCCTAAACTTATGGAAAGACCGTCTTTCAAATGGATGACTCATTTAAAACGTAAATAATTATTGGAAATTTATTGGTAATTTATTGGGTATTTGATGGGTTTCCATTAGGATAACATAATTTGGCACCTATTTGGATCAAAATCTCCCATTAATAATATTATTCGCATCTCATCCAATCCCAAAAGTGAATGGGTAGAAAATACGTGATCACATTAATTACCCATTTATTACTTTCCTGTCTCATTTCTTCCGATCCCACCCAATTGCCACCTCTACTATGTAGTGGGTCCATGTCCTCTCTGAAAATGATTTAAGCTCATTGCAAGCTGCATCTATGGAATTGATAATATATGAAGAAGCAAGGTGATTGTTTCATCCAATAGTTTAGAAAGACCTATTAAAGACACTATTAAAAGGTGGTTCTGCATGATTTTAGTAGAATTGTCCTAAGTTATCAGTTCCTAATTTGGGAGAATACTTTTGTAAAATTAAAATAATAAAAAGTGGTTCAATGGCAATTAGAAGGCGTTCGCTTTAGAAGGCGGTTGAACAGCCTTAAAATTCAATTTTAAAGGCAGTTTTAAAGTTTTTTTCCTTCTCCCCATATTCTCCCATCTCTACCTTTCTCTAGTTTCTATATTACCATGTTTGAATTAAAATAGATTTCGCTTAATAAGGGACAAGAAGATTTTCTTTAAATTGAAAAGAAATTTCACCAAACGAAAATACATGATTTATATACTCCTAGAAAGAATATATCTTTGAAGTCGCATTTACAAAAAGTATTAGGTTCACATGTTGTCGTAGAATTTACTACGGTCTGAACATGCGGGTTAATGATGATTCAAACCACAAAATTATTGAGCTAATTAACAAGTTGGGTTAAATACCTTTCACATTAGTACATGCTCAAGAGGTATATTAAATGTAGGTTTACATTAGACCACATCCATTATTATATGACTTCCTTTTGTAGGTATTAGAAAACTAAATCGTGTCATTAAAGTAGCAATAACATCAATTTTAATTCTGGCATCATAGTCAAATAATATCGTGGACTTTAGTTTAACCGATTAGGACACTATATGGAAAAAAGAGTGGGTCTCCTGACAAACGGTCTGTCCATAAACTTATGGACAAACCATTTATTTTTTACCTTATACACTGCATTTGTTAAATTACCACTACAAAAAAAGTTGTGATGCTTTTTGGAGCATTCGTGACACTCAAAAGAGCCGCTAAAATTATTTGTGATGCCTTGTGAACTATCTCTAATAAACGTATCACTAAAATATTGTGATGTGTTAAATTATCGTTATATTTTTTTGTGACGCTTTAAAATGTAATTAAATTTAGAATTGTCATTAAATATATAATATGGATTGATGTAGTAATTCAGTTTATTGACATTTGCACATGTCACAAATATTTAGCAACACCAGAAAGTTGAGAAAATGTTGTGACATTTTCTTATTTGTCACAAAATATGCACACTACTAGACTCTTTTTATAGTGTACACACTAAATTTAATAATTTTAAAAATATTATTTTATGTTATGTATTTTTTATATTTTTACATTCAAATATATATTATTACTCTTTTTAATTTTTTAAATACAATATTAAAATTTTATAAAAATAACATTTAATGTAAAAGTCACAGTGACTGTTCATAAACTTTTGGAAATGCCATCTTTTTCTGAGACTTTCTCACAAAGATATACTTCCTAATTTAACCTTTAAAATCAAATCAAATCAAATAAATTTAAACCATATAAATTTATACACATATATAAGACGATTATTGTGGGATATACGTTAAGCCCTATACTCTTGACCTTATTTGGGCTTCGATTCAATTCAGATCAGTTCACTATGTTAATATTTATTTATTTCAGTTTAATTCAGTATGTTTATATTTATTTCAGTTTGATATAATTATACTTATTTCAGTTCAGTATAGTTATACTTATTTAAGTTCAGTAACTACAATAAATAAAAATAATACATTAAGATAATTATCAAAATTGAAAAATAAAATATTTCAAGTCCATATTTAAATTTAGAACCAAAGTAAAAAAATTGATATGAGAATTTTCGATTTTGATATGAAAGTTCATTTTATCTTGAGGTTATCTTGAGTTTATCTGCACTTCAATTCATTTGAGTTCAGTTCAATTCAGTTCATTTTGATTCAACTCAGTTTAATTCAGTTCAGTTTAACATGATTGTTTAGAATGAAATTTAGATTACTTTAGTCATATTGTTACTATTTTTCAATAAACTTATTTTTAATTTATTTTAAATTAATGGAGTTAAGTTAAGTTCAGATCAGTTGAGATCAATGCAGTTCAGCTTATCCTAGTTCTTTTAATAAATATTTGTCTTTTACATAATTATAAAATGATTTATATTTTTAGTATTTTAATCATGTATAACAAGAAATAAAAAAATTAAATTGAAAAATATGGTAAATAAATTACAAACTAAGTTTAATGTAACACTTTCCTTACAACACTTATTTAAAATGTTACAATGACTTATAAAGTGTTAATTTAACTTTTGAAAAGTGTTACATAAGTGTTACCTAAATTTTAAAAAGTGCTACACTAGATCTAATGTAACATCGCCTAAGATAATACTTATAAAAGTGTTACTTTAGGTGCTATTGTAACACTTTTAAAAGTATTACCTTAGGCGATATTACATTAGATCTAATGTAACACTTTTTAAAATTTAGGTAACACTCTTGAAAAACACTATTGAAAGGCGGTTCTGTATGATTTTAGTAGAGCTGTCCTAAGTTATCAGTTCCTAATTGGGGAGGATACTTTTGTAAAATTAAAATTATAAAAAGCGGTTCAATGGCCATTGGAAGGTAGTTCACTTAAGAAGGCAGTCGAACCGCCTTAAAAATACTATTTTAAAGGCACTTTTAAAGTTTTATTCTTTCCTTTTTTTCCCTCCCCATATTCTCCCTTCTCTACTTTTCTCTGGTTTCTATATTACCCTAGTTGAGTTAAAATAGATTTCACTTAATAAGGGGCAAGAAGATTTTACTTAAATTGAAAAGAAATTTTACTAAACGAAAAATACATGATTTATAAAGGAAGAGAAAATCTCAGAAAGTCGATCTTTCGATAAGTTTATGGGACAGTTCACAGTGACTTTTACCTTAAATGTTAAAAACATTTTAAAAAAATTGTATTTTAAAAGTTAAAACAAGTAATAATATGTATTTGAATGTGAAAATATAAAATATAAAAATATATTTTTAAAATTTAAATTTAAATATATAATTTAACTAATGAAGTTTATAAGGTAAAAAGTAACCGATCTGTCGATAAACTTATGTACATGCCGTGTGTCAGGAATCCCACTCAAAATTGAGTTTCATTCTGTCATTAATCTTTTGTAGGTATTAGAAAACTAAATCGTGTCATTAAAGTAGCAATATCATCAATTTAAATTCTGGCATCATAATCAAATAATATCGTGGACTTTGGGTTAACCAATTAGGACATTCTAATGAAAAAAAATAGAGTGGTATCCTAACAGGTGGACTGTCCATAAATTTATGGACACGTCACTTATTTTTTACCTTATATACTGCATTTGTTAAATTACATACTAAATTTAGAAAATTTTAAAATATTTTTTATATTATATATTTTAAAATTTTTCACAATCAAATACATATTATTATTTGTTTTAACATTTAAATACAATATTTAAATTTTATAAAATTTAAAAAAAATTTAAGATAAAAGTCACTGTGAACTGTCCATAAACTTATAAAAGACCGTCTTTCTTTAAACTTTCTCATAAAAATATACTTCCTAATTTAACCTTCAAAGTAAAATCAAACAAATTTTAACCATTAAATTTTATGAACACATATGATATATGTTAGGCTCTATTCTCTAGAAGTTATTTGGAATTTGGTTCAGATCAGTTCAATATATTTATATTTATTTCATTTTAGTTCAATTCAATTCAATATATTTATATTTATTTTAGTTCATTATAATTATAATTATTTATGTTCAGTATAGTTATACTTATTTCACTTTAGTAACTACAAACAATAAATAAAACTAATATATTAAATTAATTGTTAAAATTGAAAAATAAAATATTACAAGTCCATATTTAAAATAAGAACAATTTTTTTTAAAAAAATTTGATATGAGAATTTTCGTTTCTGATATGAAAGTTCATGTTATCCTAAGTTTATCTGCATTTCAATTCATTTGACTTCAGTTCAATTCAGTTCATTTAAGTTCAACTCAATTTAATTCAGTTCAGTTTAACGCGAATATTTAGAAAGAATTTAGATTCCTTAGGTCATACACTTACAATTTTTTCAACACATTTACTTTTAATTTAGTTCAAATCAATGGAGTTAATTTAAGTTCAGATCAGTTGAGTTCAATGCAGTTCAGTTTATCTTTGTTCTTTTGATAAATATTTGTCTTTTTCACACAATTTTAAAATGATTTAGAATTTTATTAATTTAATCATGTAAAAAATAAATTGAAAAAATAGGAAAATAAATTTACATAATAATATTTTAACAAATATTTTTTAGAATTAAATTTCAGTTTTTCAATTCAGTATATTTAAACTTATTTCAGTTTAGTTTAGTATATTTATATTTATTTAAATTCATTTAAATATATTTATATTTATTTCAGTTCAGTTCAAATCAACTCCAGAGAACGAGGTCTTACTAAATTTATCATAACATCTATTTTTAATTTTATATTATTTTTTAAAATGCATAAATATTAGTAATAAAATATGAGTCCATCTTTTGAAAGATGATCATTGCATAAGCCATGGAAAGACCAAGTTTTAAAGAGAGAATTTAAAAAAATAAAGATAAAATTTTGGGCTGCATGAATCGGGTTATAAACCTTATAACTACTACATGTTGCATAATAATTTTTTTAATATTGCAACTAAGATCTTTTACCATTTATTATTCCAATTAAACCCCGTGTTTCCATAAGGTTATGGAAAGGAGATGTTTCCCAAGACTTTGCCAAAAAATATTGATACAGTTAATTTTTTTTAAAAAAAAGTAAAATGAAAAATTAATTGTACGGCAGAGAGAGAGTATGATTTTCGGGTCAGTATAATTAGGCCAGTAAACAAAAACTCCCCTTTCCTTCAGAAACTTACATAATACTCCCTGTTTTTAAAAGACTACAACCCCTTCATAATTAGTTTGTGACAGTTTTGGTCAATT
>JAULKM010103969.1:0-25054 GCA_032355605.1 Rubia tinctorum | reverse complement strand
TCGTATTTAATTTTTAGCATGAACTGTAATGCATGATCAATTAATAAAATTATTCTTTTGATGCATGCTTGTGCTAAACTTATTTTCGAGAATTTAATTGTGATACTCCCAATATAAACTCCAACAATGACAAGGATATGGACTGCACATATTGAGGACTACTACTTCTTTTGTTCCAAAAATGGTGTATAGTACTCCCTTTTCTTTATATACTCCGTATATGATACCATAATTGTAGATATTTAGATTTATGTGAATGAAAGAAGTGTACAAACCACATATTTGAATAGATATATAAACAATAATATTATTGTATGTGATATTGTTGGATTAATCGTAATAAGTAGTTTCTAAATATCCACTTTTTATTTGCCGTTATTATACGCAATTATAGATATTAACGGTCAAACATGTTTCTTAAAGATCGTGAAAAAGATTTGTGCAACTTATTCTTGGACGGTGGAAGTATGTTTTTTAGACAACGTGCAATAAGAATGCAAATTCATGTGGAATAAATCAGTTGTGAGATATCTCAATCAAGTGATTAGACAATAAACGGAGAGGGCAGGCCACACAATTCCAATACTCCCCTCCATCCCATATCAAACTGCACACTTCAATTTTTGTCACTATTCACTGTCCAACTTTGACCACATATTTGAATAGATATAAACAATAATACTATCGTATGTGATATTGTTGAATTCATCATAACAAGTAGTTTCTCAAAAGTAATTTTTTATTTATCATTACTATACGTAGTTAAATATATTAATGGTTGGACAAGTTTCTTGATTTGTGTGAAATTTTTTTGTGCAATTTAACGTGAGACGGAAGGAGTAAGAGTGTTTGGCCACCACCACCATTTCACATTCCCACTATAGCAACTAACACTATCCGTTGATGAAATTATCCGCTTTCGAATTCACATTCCCAGTATAGCAACTAACACTATCCGTGGTCGGCACAACACTTAATTATTCAACATTCTTCCATATTAATGTACTCCAGATATATTGGTCCTGGTTCATCTTTCTCCACCTTATCACCTACTCCATCCGTAACAGTTTAAATTAAACAGAATCTT
This sequence comes from Rubia tinctorum, assembly GCA_032355605.1. NCBI lineage: Eukaryota > Viridiplantae > Streptophyta > Magnoliopsida > Gentianales > Rubiaceae > Rubia > Rubia tinctorum. The sequence continues at coordinate 23,967 of JAULKM010103969.1, read as the reverse complement.
TTTCACGCTCATAAAAGAAATTATCTAATAATTAAACTACGTATAATAACGGTAAAAAAAATTTACTTTTGAAAAACTACTTGTTAAAACGAGTCCAATAATATTTACATACGATAATATTATTATTTATATATCTATTCAAATATATGGTTAAAGTTAAACAGTAAATAATGACATAAAGTGAAGTGTGGAGTTTGAGATGCAGATAAGGAGTAACTGTGTGCTTCCATCCGCTCCTAGAGAACATCGCCACCTCATGTTGCCTCACCTCGAAGGGGAGCTCATATTTTTCAAAATTTCTCATGGAAACACTGTTTGTGAAAATAGCCCGGCAAAGATCTCTTTATGCATTAATAAGGAGCACTTATCCTTTTCTTTTCCTGTAAGTATTTTTTTTGTGAGCATGCAAATAAATAGTGAAACGCCGCTTGGTTGGAGATGTAATCTCTCCTCCATGGTTAAACTCGATATGACACTATTTACTATCAAATTTTAACTGCATATTTGAATAGATACATAAAGAACAATATTATCGTATTATCGTATGACATATTGTTAGATTCGTCGTAATGAGTATTTTTTAAATATCAATTTTTTTATTTGTTACTATTATACGTAGTTAAATATATTAACAGTCAAATATATTTCTTGATGACCATAAATTTTTTTTATGCAATTTAACCTGGGACTAAAGGAGTATTGCCATTTTTTATTAAGTTGTGTTGTTGTGTAGTTGTCAGAAGGAAAAATATTATAGGGCTAAACACATTACAACCGTCGAGTTTTATCAAAAGTGTTATTTTAATTTTAGAAAAAGTTACATTTATCTCCTTGATTGGAATACAAACGTTTGAAATCAATGGTTCTAAAAGGAGTACTCGAACCACGATTTGAAATTGTTGTTTATGACACTGTAGCTGATCCAATCCCTTCGTTGAACGGCGGTTTCACTATCGCCATTGTAAATTATGTGCACGACATTTTTGAACGTCGTGTTTGCTATTAATTAAACCACCTTGTTATCTTCCCGATAGCGGAACCAATGGAAATCGTCGTGCGAGAAACATACTTCCGGAGTCAAAATTTTGTTCTCCGGTTGTGTAGGCGATCTCTTGTAGTCGGAATAGATATTGGCAGATTTAAGTTCCAATTTCGTAATACAATGTTGGTTCTGGCATCCCTATTGCGTCGAGGATGTTACGATTTCGAAACGTATGTCGAAAGTAGGAAATGTTGCGATATCAAGAATGGTTTTGGATGTGTGTTTATTGAGTTCCTTTCAGCAACTGAAATGTATTAATAAATGCAGTTCATATCCGCATTCAGTTGACCAACATATGTAAGTAGTTTCAGAAAGTTATAAATAAGACAAAGTTAATTGTAAGACATAATGAAAAATGCACATTAAGGTTTTAATGTATTAAAAGTATACAAAGCAAATGTAACTAAACTTGAACACATATCAAGGCTTAATGTATTAAAGCAGGCAAAGCAAATGAAACTGAATGTGAAAGGACTTTGGGGACTTGGATGCACCAATGTTACTAAAGGTTGTTATGTAGTACCTTAAATTCTACTAGTTTTAAAGGTTTGATTAAGTTGAATTTAATGAGTTGAATTTAATGAATCTAAACTAGTATATAGTTAATCGTCGAATGTACAGATGAGCGGGAGGTATGTCTACCTATAACTTTAGATCGTTATTGTTTAGGAAAACAATAACCCTTCCAATACTCCACGCCATTGCTCGGAGAACCTTGTTCATCCGAAAAGAGATGGCATTGAAGAAAGACTTCTCCAACAACTTCAAACATGCAAAGAAAACCTAAAAGCTATCCACAATGCTTTATTAACTCAAAAACGCTGAATGATAGATATATATATGTAGCAAAATGAAGAGATTACCTATCAGAGGTAGTCTCTCTAATCATCACGTCACATGGATGACTTCTCAAGGGTTATCTTTTATACCTTGACCAAAATTTTCAAACAACGGTGATTCAAAATTACCGAATGTCTGCAACTGAATCTTTCAAACCAATATGTCATTAGTGTAAACTAAAATATATCGACAAAAGAGACTTATCTTTTTTATGTATATCATATCAATCAAATAATTAACACGCATTATTAGTGATCAACAGTCCATAACTACATATAACAAAAACCAAAACAAACATGCATTAACAAAACCAATAACTGAAACTGCATTTGTCTTATCAAGTCCAATGACGTCCTCCAGATCGACAAAGTTAATCATGAACTTATATCTTCCGACCACCTTCAGTCGCCCTTTCCATGGCCCAAACACCTAGCCCCTGCCGTTCCGGACAATGAGTCCATCACAAAGGGAGATGCCGACGGATTTTCACGATGACTGCGAAGATGAAACTGAGATGTGCGGCAGAGATGTGGCGGAGGTGGTGGTGCAAGGGTTTGAAATAGGTTGATGAATTTGGTGGTGGAGTCATACAGAAGAAAATGATGGAGCAGGTGACAGATGTCACCATATTTTGTTGCTGATGAATCCTCATAACGAATCTATGAGGGTGGATGAGGAAATATGAACGATTATTTGGAGATTGATAGCATGAAAGAAAATAAGGGTTTTGGAGAAGGAGGCAGATTACATCTTTTTAAATTTTGAGGGTATAGGACGACAATTGATGTAACAATTGCGTCTTCCATTGATGCGTCACTTTATGAATATTCAGAAATCAGAACTACATTCGATTATAAAAAAAACTTCGTTAATCATAGTTACGATACCGACGGGAGAGTCAGAATAGAAACTGGTAAGGGAAAATAACCTTGTTTTTATTTCTTTAAGTTAAGACCAAGAGGAGCCAAATTTTGGACATGTCTCCTCATATAGTGGAAATGAAGAGGATGAAGATGTGGAAGATGTCACATTGTACCTCTGTGCTCCCCAAAAATGTGTCTGTCACATACCCAAGAATTCATGAAAATGTAAAACAATTTCATTGATTTTGGGATTAATGATGGGATTATAATGTCACATTTACACATTGCAGTGTTGTTACATTACGCGAGTGAAAAAGACTGATGAGACAATAGAAGCATCTGTTTCCTAATGCATTTATCATATCTTTTAGTAGCTTTTATATGATAGATTTCTAGGTATATATGAGTTTACATTACAAGGGGTTAAATGACCATTGTTGGTTCTCTTGTCTATATCCCTCGTTTTATAGCTTATTTAGATCTAATGGATTCTATATCCTCACGAGCATCTAGATTCTATTTTGTGAGCTTATTTGTAGATTGCTTGTAAGCACTTCAGAGTAGTATAGTAAAATTCCATTCGCAAGGATTGTAGAAGACTAAAGGCCACCAGTTCAAACGTGGTAGAAGATAAAATGGTCAAAGAAGGAAGACAAAGAAGCGAGTGAATTGTAATCCGAGAGATAAACGGAGTTCTGAGAATAATCCGAGAAGAATCAATCTGTGGGTGGCATCGTTGGAATCATCTTCTCGAGTGCTATAAAATAAACTTCAAGAACTCCCAAATTGGATCAGCGGTTCACCATAGCAGCGTAAACAATATTGAAGGAAAAAGCCAAGTTTTGGTAGAGTCGAAGACTGGCACGACCCGTGTAAATTTACACCAACCGTGTCAAATCAAGTGCCGAGGTGACTAAGTTCTTGCGTGGGCCGTGTGCTTTTGCACGACCTGTGTGCCAAGAAGTTGAAAAACAAGGTCTCTAGTTTGCGTTCGCGATGTATTGAGCGATCGCACGCTTAGAAGAAGAAGACCATGACTTCGATCCGCGGCCCATATTCTTTTGTGTAGGCCGCACACTCAGTACACCTGGGGAGGAGCTACAGTCTGTGACCCGTGTAATTTTTCCTGGGCTATGTACTTTTACACGGCCATGCCGACGTGGCACTAGTGGGGGCCTTAGGGTTTCACTAGAGTTTCTTCCAAACTTGGGCCTTTAGAGGCCCATTTATCTTCTCCTATATAAGGAGTCTTTAGTCTCCTAGGATTTTTAGAGGTAGGTATAATGTAGATCGAAATTTTGTGGTACGTAGGAAGGAAGAGGAGAAATCTCTCTCTAGAGTTCTTCTCTTTTCCCCCTATTTTAGTTCTTTAGGGCGCCTTCATAATTTGTAATTTTAATTCCTAGTTTTGAGAGTAGATAGAGATAAAGAGACTAACTCTTCTCCTCTCTTTTATTATTTCCTAGTTTATGCCTATAACATTGAATCCAACGGCTGAACTGGGTCCAATGTCCATGGATTAGTGTAATTACTTGGGTATTTTATATGTATTCATGACTAGGTATTAATTTTGCGATATTCTAGATCCTCCTATCTTTTATGTTTATGAATATTCATGTTTGATTTGAGTATTACATCCTTGTATGATACATGTTACACACACACACACACACACACACACACACACACACACACATATATATATATATATATATCTATGATGCACCATAGCTCATATGTGATATGTTATCGTGCTAGTCTTGATTGCTCCTTAGGAGTGTCGGGTTAGGCGTATTGTAGGTTTGTGATTACCAGTTTGGTGAGTGCATGCATATATGATCAAGTGTACCATTTCGATAATTATAGCCTAGTCTGGTTAGATCATTGTGTAATAATGTCATGTTAGGGAAGGCATTATCCCTAACGGAGGTGCGAGGCACCCTCGGTGTGCCCCGATAGGAAAAACCATATTAGTGTGTAGCAACTAGGATTGTCATGTAGTGACGATCGCCGTTTCAACCCTAGAGTCATCATGAGACACCAATTCCTTTGCCTCTATGGGCCTAGGAGGAAATGTCCATAGTGGAGTGTCTGAGATGTATTTCTTTACTCTCGTATCTAACGGGCGCAACGCCCGCAAGGCGATTGCTTAGTCCCTTGATCCTTTACGTGAGGGCACGTTAGCATTGGGAGGGAGTTTTACGAGGAAAGATGAGTGCTGTTCGGATCCTTTATCACTGACGCACTTTCCCTAATTACAGAGGTGGTGTTGATAGGATCAAATGGGCTTAGGTACCTTTGTGTGACAGACATTGGGAAGTGATGACTATCACCCACACTATGTGACATAGACATGAGATATGTTTATATGTCTTATATGCGATGGAATCTAGGATCAAAGTCATTTACCGGTCATGTTACACAAATATTCCCAAAGGTAGTTTAATATAGTATGATCTCTTGTTTCACATGATTAGTAGTTGTTAGACAACCCCCCCAAACCTCTGTTTATAGCACTAGCTATTCCTGACACACAATCAGAGTGATGCCTGATTGTGAGTTGTGTTTAGTTAAATTTTGAATTATACATCTTTGTGGACAATTCCGGACTTGTCATTAGCTACTCTCTCCAGTAGTTTTGTAGTGAGCACGGGAGCAATTTACAAATTCTATATTTGTGAAGCGTTTTACAGGTTAATTTATGATCTCCTGAAAAGGTTGGTTTGTTAACGATCCTGTGAAGTGCAGATCAAAGACAAAATTGTACAACTCGATAGACTTAGTATCAAGTTTAGCGTGATTGTGAGTTTCCCTGTTAGGTGAAGAAAAAAATAGGATTCCATTAGAAGACAAAAGTTTACGATTGTAGTTCAGAAATTGGATCTTTGAAACAGGGATGAGTTGGGATACCGTCACTGATGTTTCAAATTTGGAACAAATATGTTACGATTTTGTGATCTATTCTGGAACCAGCAATGGCCAAACCCAAGAATTATTACGTAAATGATTCCGATACTGGTTAAGATATCAAAACACCTAAAGATTATATCCAAATACCTTTCGAGGAACCCTTCGAAATCATAATTGACTTTGGGAAATAAACTCTTGTCATATTTGGGGCACACAATTTCCTTAGAACTCTTTCAAAATTCCCCCCGACTTTGATCGAGGACACCCCTCACATCAATTTGGATAATAAGAGTATGAAATCCACCTCCATTCCCGTGGTGGAACTACTAGGAGAAAGAAGCAAACTTCACGAAGGAATCAACGACAAATTTCGATGCTATGAAGTTTGAGTCTCTTGCAGCCTCTCAAAGGTACAATGCTCCAAGTTACTAGTACAAGAGCCTTCAGGATTGTTATCCGACGGTTTGTGATGGTCCTTTGAACATATATCATCGTTCAAGCTGGATCGTACATGTTAGCCTTCTACTGTTGAATCCTACCCATCTAGCCCAATTGTAATATAATAGGTCTATATTTGATTACGACTCCGCTAAGAGTTATAAACTGAAGTATTTGACAATAGAGCAAATGATTATATATGAGATGGTAGCACGAAGTTTAGTGCCGATAGAGGGTCACATTAGTGAACCCACAGTGACCACTATTATGTTGTTCTACTCTTTAATTAATAAGGTGAAGATTAATCTTGCCTATACCAATATGTGCAACACATATTGGTATCCGTTGTGCATTCAAACCATAAGGTTATCAAGCTACCTTACGGGAAGTGGCTGATATAGAATAGTTTTTCAGAGAGGCACATATGTCTTAGAACTTTTTTCATATATTATATTTTTCAACTTAAAAATTATATTTTATATTAACACATTTAAACATGTCATATTGCATGTTTATAATATAATGTACAATATAATTTAAATTAAAAATGAAATGTTTAAACTGAAATATACCATAATTTTTCAAAAAAATCACATTGATTAATTTATCATGCTTCTTTTTTTAATAACAATTTATAGTTGAATTTAAAATATCTCAATCAAAATAGGTGATACACTTATTTATCTAATTTAAAAGTGAAATAATTATAAATTTTAAAAATGTTTTTAAAAAATCTAAAAATATCAACTAAAGCACTACTAGAATTCAAAAAATTAATGTAATTAAAAATATAATACTCCGTAGGGAGTATATAATTGAGTATAAAAATCAAACTCAACCCAAATCAAATTTGTAAAGACAGTGAGTAAAGATCGCGAATATTAATTATGATTACATCTAATTTTAAAAAGGGAAAAAATTGTGTATCTAAAACTCCTAATTTATCAGTTTTTATGGAAGTTATTGGATAAATATTAAAAACTTTCGGATAACTACTCATTTACGCTAAAGAAATTAATTTTTTACGAAATTACTACATACATAAACCTTTGAATCTAATCTACGTCAAAGAAGATCGACGGATTCAGTGGGGGCACATGCCCCCAATGTGAATCCGCCAGTACTTACCGGTCCCTCATTTCCAAATACCTGAAGTCTATTAACACGTTAGTTCCATTATTGATGTTTTTCAAATGCCTCCTAAATTGTATCGTACGACCAGAACTTGTTTGAGAACAAGAATTGGAAACTCATCAATGGGATATGGTTGCACAGGGTTTGTGAACGAAATAGAAAGAGAAGGCACGCAGGTGAAGGTGGTTAATTTTTAAATTAAATCCATTATTGAAGTTTTCCTGCGTATTGTTGTTCTAATTTGACACTCACAGCCGAAGGTGAAAAAGACAAACACCTCATACATGGTGGACATGTACAGACAAATGAAAGCAAATGTCAAGAAGATAGTACAACTGAGCAAGACGACTCATGATACCAAGAAGAACGTCAGGGCTATCGGGCTAGTGGAAAAACATAGGCAAGGTTTACAATCTGGGACACCCAATTAGACTTTTACTTCACAATTATTAATAATATCTCCTTGTCCAAAATAATTTCTTCTAAATTTTTTTGTTCAGACGATATGTCCTGAACAATGCTATTCATTGCGCTCAGAATATTTTCTTGTACGCAACTTTAACGTATGAATCGATTTGCATCCATATCCTTCACTTGGTGACCAAAGTTTCATTTACCTTATTTTCCGGGATTTCTTTCGTACATGACCAAATAATTGGATGTCCCGGCTTCCGTATTCGATGACAAGTTTGTGTTCAAAACTATGAACCATCATTTTTATATGCATCTATCTAATTCTAAATGGAAATAAATAATTATATGGTAATGAAATGACCATCGAAGTGCTTAATTCTATTACGTAATGCATTTCCTCTCTCTGAATTGGAATTAAAAATAAAGGCATAATCAATCACTTAAAGAGAGCTACGAAATTGACTCAGTATTTGGTGATGTTTCAATATCGAACAATGTGTCATATCGCGAGGGTTACTCAGAACCGCCGTCACTAGCATCAGATAACGACGGTTAAATTTAAACCAATGTCATTAGCTACATATGATGAAGGTCAAATTAGAACCTCCATAATTGTTGCACATAGCCGTCCATATGTTTGTCTTCAGTGCGACAATTCATTATGACATTAGAATAAGTGATGGACGGTGATTCTGAGCAGGTTTTCAAAAAATGCCGCTCATTCATGTCATTAATGGCTTGTTTTGCACCAGTGGTTGAACCATTAAGGCAATATTTTTATTTAAAGATTCAAACTGGATTAACACTAAGCTAAATTGAATAAACCATCATTTAACTATCAATTTCCATCCATAAAACCACCAAATCTGTATCTCATTACCAGTGCCACTTATTTACAAAAGGTAAATTAGTCATTTGACCAATTAATAGATTAAATTTCATTTTAAATAAATCCCAATGATCAAATGCCAGTTATAAAAACTAGGGAGTTCACTTTCAACAAAATTGAGAAGTACGTATATGAGCTTCCTCAAAATATATTATCACCAGTGCAATATAGAGCCATTTACGGTGGTTCCAGTTCGCTGTCTCATGCATCACACAACTAACCAGTTGTTGAATGGAGGTGCTTCAACCGCTCCATTTATGCTTCCGACGTTGGAACAATTGTAGATCACCTTGGTCGAAATATACTCCCAAGTTCGGAAGTAAGTTATGAGATTCATTAGGATCTTGACCTCTATAATGTTGCTTTCGACTTTGGCAGTGTTGTCGTTGCGTTGCAGAGTAGCCTTTGACTTCATAATGTATTTCATTTTCTTTAGTGTGCAATGTTGTCGCTATTGGAACAATGATCGGTAGATTCGACGTCCGATCTCGGAACCAGTATTGGGTTTAAGAAACCTATGTCTAAAAACACGTTTTAAAATCAAAACATGTATCAGAAGGACTAGAGGTTGGACATAGGATTTGGTTTCATATAAACGTGAAGGTTGCTCCATTTTTCTGAATGGATGTAGTGCTAAATTCGGTGACCAGTTCACAATCTTTGTTGTTTCATTATATTAAATATTGAATTATGTTTCGATGTCAGAATAGAAGTCAGAAGTCTATTTGGGTACCTTGTGAATCATTCGTTGTGGGAAATAACATCTAAAAATATGGTTACTAGTGAATTTAATGTATTTATAAAGCCACTTCACGTTCCAAATTCAATGACCAATAGAGATAAGCTGTTCACAATTTTTTTAATAAATTGTAGGACTGACTTGTTTGATATCTCGCATTAGTCATTTGAAGGCAGTGTGGGTTCTCTAGATACATATAAAATTACTAACAAAATTGATTAGACCTAGTTTGGATTATCAAGATACATACAATGTCACATACCTGATTTGAAGGTAGATGTGGATAAGCTTATCGTACAACTTTGAAAAATATAGCTGGCTAACTTCCCTCTCACCAACTTCAATTCCTTGGTTGTGTACGGTGTTGTATCATCTCCAAAGATCTGAAATCGAAGGGTTGATCTTTGTCAATGATTTGTTAAGATAATGAGAAATACATAGTAAGAATAACTATTATATGGTAGACTAAGAAAATGTATTCTCACTCACTCCAGACGTATGTTATTATCCTCCAATGAAATATTGCACATGCCTAGTGCTGAACTTGCAAAACAAAGTCTTTGGAGTTGTCGGGGGGGGGGGGGGACACTTTTCGCTGTTAAAATTAGACCAAAAGTGTAGGCTCTGAATATTGAAAAGTGAATGAATAGAATGGAGACATGTTGTGGTATCTATAGGGGTTGATCCTACGGAGTTTTTTCAATCACGTTGGGATAAATATGTACATTCATGTAGGAATACGTGTCTTACCGTAATATGGTTACCATATATTTAATATTCCTTAAGTATATTTCGAGAAGGAGTGCATTTCTGTAGATAGATTTGGAATTGGAGATATTCCCTTTATATTGGCCTTCTGCCCAGTGGTAATAGTAGATTTTAGCTGCATAGGTTTTGATCTAGGTTGTGGGCTTCGATCCAACCACCATTAATAGCCCCCGAGACAGCCGAATGTCGTGCTTTGGCAGAGACATTATGCTCTCTTAAACATCGGCATCCTAAGGTTATACATCATGGGTGACTCTCGACTTTTCTTTTCCTCTGAGTAACTTAAAGGCATTCAAATTGTTGGCAAGTTCAGAATTTATTAAGGCCCCACGTGTCATGACCTTGGGCAGAGAGAAAGAACTATTCGTAAGCGGCACACGCTACCACTGATTTTCCAGGTGATAATGATCACAAGTTATTCTGTCTTTCTCCTCACATTCTCCAAATAATTTCAACGTCTTCTACCACTTTGTCATCTATCACTAAAGAGGTTAGTGTGCCCCATCAAGACTAGCAAGACACTGGTCTTGCCAGAAAACTGTGCTTATATTTCACTTAATCCATTCACTAGTCTTTCTTTCACAAAAAATAAGGAGAAGACAAAAAGGAAGTATATCACCCATCATCATAGTGGCGTGAGTTTTTCAAGAAAATATATGGTGATGACCAGAGCAAAGAGGTCACTCCGCCGGATATACACTTCACCCTCCTAGAGGGGTATTAATTTCCCTAGGATGTTCAACTTACCCTTCCCACGGAGAGTGAGACTCCTCGAAATCTTCCATTATGAGTGTCATCCTTCTATAAGCATCATCTTGATTATGGGAGAGTGAGACTCCTCGAAATATTCCATCATGAATATCAACCATCTATAGGAATTATCTTGATTATGGATTTTCCTTTCCTCTTTGCGATGTGCTCTTTGTCTTTTAGAGTTTCATTGGATCAACATATGTCAACTTCAACCTAGTTGTATACTGGTAATATTTGTCTTTTTGAAGCTTTTCTCTTAGGAAGGGATTGGTGCTTCCCTTGACCTTTTCTAATCCATGTTTTCTCTTTGGCCCAATCTTAGTCCCACAAAGAAAAGAGAGAGTTCAATTACCTTTTTTGTTACAATCCACAAGGTGAAGAAGCTAACATACATCCTCCCTTATTGGAGGGAGAAGTATTTAACTTTCAATTTCGCAGTCTACCCTTGTCCAGCCTTAATAACCATGCTTCCGGGGATTGTTCCTGGAATTCTTTCCTTGTCCCTGATTATGAAGTTGAACTTACCGCTAGGTTCAAACCTTTGACTACTAAGTCCTTTAGTACAAACATAGAAAAATATTATTGGTCCCTTGATCCTTCTTCGGCCCGGAGCAGAGCTGGTCATTCTTCCTCCACCGTCAAAGGTTCCCTTCATCTCTTTGCTCTCCTTGTCAAAACTATGTATATCTATTGTTGTAGAAAAAATTACTCTATTTTTTGTAGTGGGCATAGACGATGGGATCAACTTTTTCCCTACACCAAATAAGCAGTAACTCCAAAATAAGTCCTCTGCATAAGCTTTTGACAGTGCAACTTTGGTATATTTTCTCCTTCAAGGAAGGCTTCAGAGTGCCAAGTCACCTCCTCTCTTAATTGCACCGATCTTGATGGAAAGGGGGGGGGGGAAGGTGGTGTGAGTCCACCAACCTTGAAAAGGGCCTGTCTAGATGCTTCAACCTCTTTCTCAATTATGAAGTCCTTTCTTGGGGTAGCTAAGTTCTTTCGGAAGAACTACTATCCCCTGGTATGTGCATATTCTCAATTTTTACTTCATGATTCTTTATCACTTTGTACTGACTTTCCCTTGTTTATTAGATACCATTTACTATGGCTAATGCCTTGCTAGGTTGGCTTCATCTATGCATTCTGATGTCCCCCGAGCTACTGGGGCTAGTCAAGCTAGGATTCCTAATCTGGAGACCGCTCTTCAGACTGAGAAGGAAGCCTTAGAGAGGGCAAGGAGAGATTTGATCACTGCTTAGACCACCATGTCCACTCAAGAAGATGCTATTAGGAGGCTTTAACCTTTTGTTGATTTTGGGGCTCAGACAGAGATCTTTCGGGATTTCTTCAATAAGGTCGTGAAGATTTCGACTTTCAAGGCATTCTTTTAGCGAATCATTCAACAATCTGTAGTCGTGGGTCAGAACCCCATGGCTGAGGGTCTTTCTATCGAGTTGCCGGATAAGCACAAGGGGGTCCTTAGTTCTTACGTGTCTCCCAAAGCTTTGGGTGTCCTAGAACATACTTGATAGATTGCGATCTCTCACTTCTGGACCATATTGGGAGCTTGTCTCATCCTTTGAAATCTGATGTCTTAAAGGGGATCGATTCCAATGAGGATCCTAAATGGAGGAACCCTATACCTGATTAGTCTAACATGTAAGTTTCTATGAGAGATGAGGGTACAGTTGAGCATGAGCTGATGGCCGGTGAAGTTGAACAACCAACGAGTGAGAACCCAAAAGATGCTTAGGATGCTGAGGATCCAAAGAATGTTGAGAATGCCAGGAATGATATGAGAGGGCTACTAAGGATAATTGGGTATATCCTCCAATGTAATAGTTTTTTGAATTTATTTTGTAAGACTTGGCCTATTTTACCAATGGACTTTTTCTTCTCTTTTGTCCTCATATTTTCACCTTTTTATAATGTGATGCACTTGTAATCCGCCATTTGTCTTCCCCTCATAGACCTACCCATCGGGCAACCTTCAGAATGTATGGAGGATCTATCTGTGTTCGACTACCAGGATTGCTAGACCAGAGCTCTTGAAGAAAGCCTGAAAGATTTGAGTGTTGAATTTAAAAAGATAGTTAGTTCTTTCTACGGTTTTCAAATAAGGTGAACTATTACTTAATACCAGGTGAAAGAGAACCAGCAACAATGAAATAATTGATAAAATTATGTTTATGTGTGCTGTTGCTAGACTAGTATTAGGCATGAATGGAGATGTTATATTCGATGGTAAACTAGGAATGTTCCCATTCACCGTCACTGAACGAACCAAGAATAAGTATATAAGAAAAACCATTGAGGACTTTGCTTACTAATCCAATTCCTAAAATTGATAGGAATGTAGATAGGAAGTTCATGGTTTAGCATATGTCACCAACAATTAAAAGAGTATGGTCAGTACAATGCCGTAAGAGAATTGAAATACAATAAGAAAATGCATCAGCTCATATATTACATAATGATAATGGGTTTTTAAAAGTTGCATCATCAGATGGTTTCAATATAGACATTAATTGTTAGTCACCTAACTCCCCCGACCTTAACATCTCAACCTTGGATGCTTTCCTACGATTCAGTCATTCCAACTTCAAAAGCCAGCATACACAGTTAATGAGTTCATGTGTACATTGAAAGATGCATATGAACAATTTGATGCATTTACATTGAAGGTTTTCTTTTTCCTACAAAAATGTATGCTAGAAATTGTGAAGACAAAGGTCATGTGCGACTACAGGCTACCACATATACACAAATATAGGTTGCACGTGCAAGGTATCCTACTAGTTTATCTACAAACTGGCTTTAGTTTATCTACAAACTGGCTTGAGTTTAGTGAATTATGCAATACAACATTTGATCATAAATAGAACGACAAGTGGTCTAGAAAATTTATGCTTTCATTGGAATATGCTATCAATAAATGTTGGAGTGGAATGATTCTACATCAATAGATTGTGCAAGCTTAATTTAATGTGTGCATGAACAAGTACTTTCATTTTTAATTTTTTATAAGTTTAATTGTTAAATATAATTTGATGTCTTCAAAAATGTTTCCTGATAATTTCATGAAGAATTTGTAATGACAAGTTCAACTTTTAAATGAATCTATTCGAAAATATACTCAATCTATGATGCTAGCAAGGGGAGTGGAAACTAAAGTGTTTGAGCAGTAACCTTCCAGCTAATCATTTGTTACTCCATAGTTATGAAGGCTACTACTAGAACGCTTTTGTAGAAGCATGGTTCAAATGGTGTAGGGATTTGAAAACTATGAAATCTATCATTGGTTGCTATATCATTATACATACTTAGGGAACTTTGGTGAAAACTAAAGTCGAATTATTGAACCAAACCACACTTAGCGTTTGAAAAAATGATGAGCACATTTATAAAATTTACACAAACCCCCTAACATCAGCATGCGTGAATACATCAACTAGCACAACATGGTTTCGGTGGTGAATACATTTTGATCACTCTAACATCAACATGTGTAAAATTACAAAAAAAACATGGTACTTAGCTGGATTCTATGCAACTCCCAAACAACAATGAAAACAGTATAACTTCGTATTTTTAGCGTAACTTTTCAATGTAGTTTTTTAACTAGCCATTGGTCACCATTCCCCGCACAACACGTGGAATAAATTAAAATTCAAAGAGGGGCACATGCAAACAACAAAAAACTCTCATTAATATGTCATGACAAAAAGGTTTTGAATCGCGTATCCATGATTAAATAATCAATTCACCAATATTTCACAAAAGAGTCACAAATAGTCAAAGTATATTTTCTCAATACTTCTAAGGATTTGAAAACAACACGGTTTCAAAATGCCAATGTTCTTAGTTTTTCAGTGGTATTTTTGAGCAAAATCCATTGCCTATTTTTCTGATGTTGTATCTTGTAACATAGTCATAAAATATTGAACCAATATATGTTGGGTGTAGCTGGGAGTACTGTTCAAAATCTGTGTATGTACCATTAGTTTTCTCGACATATTCCCATCCAATGTTTGGCCAAATCGCATTGGGCCCTTGACATGTGCTGCCCATGTGTTGTTGTGGGCGCCATTCCATAGGAAAATCTAATTCCGTTGGTCGTGGTGGCCCCTGTCATACTCCTATATATCAGCTATATTCCAGTTTGGTCATTATGCTACTCAATATTTTAAATTTATGACTACCCTACGTAATTTTGATTTTAACCAACATTGTTGAAGCATTTCACTTTGTTGTCTGTCTTAATGAACACGCTTCTCTCTAATTGGTATCTAGACTCTGGCGCTACCAATCCTCTCACTTCTACAACCACTGGACTTTTTAGCATAGTTCCTTATAAAGGTAAATGACCCGCACCCCGTGGGGTCGTTTGATTCCCGCAGGATGCAAGAGATCAAAGATAGAAATTTGTAATGTTGCTCCTGTACTCAGTTGTAACTACAATAAAGTAGCTAGTGGAAAGTCCGGGATCGTCCACAAAGATAATAAAATTTAAAGGTTAGCTCGACAAAACCCACAATTGGGTGTCACCCCTTTCGTGTGTCAGGAATAACTAGTGCTTTAAATTACTAAGCATGCAAGCAAAAATATTTAAACTATGATTAACTAATCTTGGGGGTATTTGCATAACACGACCAATTTAATAACTTTGATCCTAGGTCTATCACATTTAGACATATAAACCTATTATCATGCCTATATCACATAGTGTGGAGATAGACGGGAATTTCCAAAGTTTGTCACACAAAGGTTTGACTCCCTTCAAAACCATCTCACTTCCACTGTAATTAGGGACGTGCTCCAATCCTTATAACTCTGCATGGCATCCCCATCATCTCATTCCTGGTGCTAACACACCCCCACTTAAAGAATCTAAGCATTGGGTAGGTTGCAACCATTAGATGCGAGAGTAAGGACAATACTTCTCGAGCACTCCACTATGGAAACCAACCCTAGGCCTAGAAATACAAAGAAATTGGCATCTCGTGATGACTCTAGAATTTATATAATCCTAGTCGCTACAAACTACAATGCCTATCTATCGGGGTAAGCCAAGAGTTTTCCCTCGTTAGGAGTTTCAATACGGCGACCCCCGGTTAACCGCTCCTAACATGTAATCATTCACAACTAGCCTATTAGAATTAATGTTTTTTGGATCGATATTGTTCATGGTAGCATGAATGCACTCATCTCTAGGTATCTCGAGCCTACGTGGTCATTAGTTAACACTCCCAAGATAGCATTTTTAGCCTAGCACGATATTTTACACTGCATGGAAATATGGATGCATCATGAAGCATGACATGGCATAAGTCATTCATCAATGGAAACTACAAATCATACACAAATATTCATAGGATATAGAAAATAGGGTAATTAAGAATCTCACCAAATCATAATTAAGTCATAAATACAAATATTACCCCTAGAAAATAACTACTCTACTACTATTAAATCCATGGTATTCCTTGAATTAAATTCCATGGACCTAAGAACTAAATGAAGAAAGAAGGAAAAAAACCCTAGGAAGAGAATTTCTACTTGCCTCCCTCCCTTCCTGCCTAACTACTTATAAAATCTACATCATGCTACTTCTTTACCCTAGGAAGACTGAATACTCTTATATAGTAGATAGGATTGGACCTTAAAAGGCCCAAAAATGGGAGAAAACCCTAGCAGCCACACATACCATGCTGGCACGACTCGTGTCATATTGCACATGTCAGGCTCATGCAAATGAGCACGAGGTGTGAACTGGAGGCGTTTGTTGACCTTTTCTGATGGCATGGGCCATGCCAAAGCACACGACACATCATCTGGAGTATCATTATTGGCTTCGGATGGCACGAGCTATGCCAAAAAGTTTGGCCCATCGTTTGTAGTGCCGTTACTCGGCTTCTGATGGCGTGGGTCATGCCAAAGTGCACGACCCATCGTCTGACCCTCATTTTCCTTCATCTCATGAGCACAGGCTGTTCTAGATGGCACGAACCGTTTCCTTGGCCTTGTTCCATTGGCACGAGCTATGGCAAGTGCCATGCCAAGTTACAAGTCC
Organism: Rubia tinctorum; assembly: GCA_032355605.1. Lineage (NCBI taxonomy): Eukaryota > Viridiplantae > Streptophyta > Magnoliopsida > Gentianales > Rubiaceae > Rubia > Rubia tinctorum. Next base: position 7,101 of record JAULKM010103969.1, on the reverse strand, counting down.
CGTGTCATTCTTTGACTTTTTTGAAACCTGCTCCTTTCTTCGCCACGACTATCTACTACTACGTTTTGACCCGTGACCTTCAATCTTCTACCATTCTTGCGAATGACCTTCTAAAATCTATCTGAAGTGCTTACGAGCGATCTACAAATAAAGCTCACAGAAAGGATCTTGATGCTCGTAAGTACCAAAAATCCATTAGACCTAAAATAGGCTACAAAATGAAGGATTTAGATACGAAAAACAAAAACAGTTATCTAAACCCCTTATGATGTAAACCTACCTAAATCTAGCAATCTATCAACAAAAAGACAATAAAAGATTTGTTAAATGTTTCAAAAAAATACATGCATTTGACGTCTCATAAGTAAGCATTATATCTCTGTTGGAAATTGTCATTGTCTACCCATTTTCTATGGTATCTTATCGGGTTTCTGATGGTTTGTCTATTTTCAATGCTTTGGTCACTACTGAGATTACCAAGAATCTACTTTCCATAAGCAAGCTTACGAAGGAGTTAAATGCTATTATTACCTTTGATGATAAACTTTTGCAATACTGAATCGAGAAAAAGGAAGTCGTAGGCCCAGGTTATTGTGAGCGTGGTCTCTATATGATGGATCAAAGTGGAGCTACTTTGTTTTATTATTTTTAAGAAAATAGGTGATGATCATCTTTTGAGTCACAACATGCTAGACTTGGTCATACCTTCTTTCAGACTACTGCTTTATTGAATAAATTAAATTTAGTTTCAGTCACTTCTTCATTGCCAAAGCCTTGTTTGTGCTATGCTTGTGGAATGGCTAAAAGCAAAATATTTGCTTTTCCTAATAATAGTAAACGGGCTTCTACCGTCCTTGATCTTATTCATCATGACTTGTGGAGACCTGCTCATGTTATCTATGACCAAGAATTTACCTAATACTTTATATTTATTGATGATTACTCTCGTTTCTCTAGGTATTACCCTTCTAGTAGAAAGTCAAATTTTTGTGAGGTTTTTTCGCCTTCTATAATTTAGTTGAAAACCAATTTTCTACTACTATTAAAACCTTTGAAAGTTACATGGAAGGGTATTTCTTAATCATTAACTTCGAGCCTTGTCAACGGCTAAATGGTCCACCATCATATCCCTTGTCCTGCAACTCTCAAGGAAAATGATCGTGTTGAATAAAAACATCGTCAAATCATCAAAATGGATCTCACTCTGCCGTTTCACTCTCATCTTCCACTTCGTCACTAGAATGATGATTTCTCCATGGTTGTTTACACAATTAACCGGTTGCCAACTATGGTGCTAAATGGTTATTCACCTTATTCAATATTTTTTTCCGTCCTCACGAGTACTAAAAATTTCATCCATTTGGTTGTCGTGTTTATCCCTTTGTTTGACCAATTTCTACACATAATTTGGCTTCTCGAAATTTTCCATGTGTATTCTTGGGGTAAAGCTTGCAATATAAAGGTACTCGTTGTTTCAGTCCTTTTAATCGCAAGATTTACATCACTCGACAATGCTTGATTTGATGAACTTTTATTCCCATATGCTACTGGAACATCCTTAGCTTCTTCATGTCCCTTGATACATCATTTTTCTAGATCTGATATGATTAACTTTTCTTCACTAGTTGACTCCATGGCTCTGTTTGGTAGAACTGTGCTTATAAGCAAAGCTAGCTTATTTTGGAAGCAGGGGAGGATTAGCTTATGCTTTTCCTCCAAAAATAGCTCCAGCTTTCAAAATAAGCTATTTTTTTGCAGTTTACCAAACACAAAAAAATTCTTTGCGTATAAGGACGGTAGCTAAAAAGCTCTGACAAACAGAGCCCGTATCTCCTGCTTCTTGTCTGTCGTCTATGCCCTGACTCTGCGAATCCTTTTCTTAATATTCTTTAAGTACTTGTTGATTATAACTCTTTTTTACTTCTTCTTGTGATGTTTCTGGTTCCTCATCTTCCAGTGAGCATTCTCCTTCAAATTTACATCTTTCTCATTCGATGATCACTTGCTCTTGTAAAAGCATTTTAAGCCGTGTACCTTTCCTAATTATGATGCCTCGGGTTTTCTAAAGCTATTCTTTCTTATTCAATTCCTAAATGGTATCAATATTCCCTTAAGGGTTCCAAATGGGTGGTGCTATGGTTGACGAGATGCATATCCTTCATCAGTAGCATACTTTGGATCTTGTTCCCCGCCCTACTGGTGCTAACGTGGTTGGCTCTAAGTGGGTATATCATGTGAAGTATCATTAAGATGGCTCTCTTGATCGGTATAAGACTTGCCTAGTTGCCCATAGATTCTCTCAGCTATCGAGGTTTGACTTTACTCACACTTTTAGCTCCATTATCAAAGTCTCAAATAATTGTATAATTCTCAATATTGCCACTATTTAGCACTGGCATTTGCATTAACTGGGTGACAAGAATGCATTTCTTAATGGTGTTCTTGACAGTGACATGTATATGGAGCAACCCTGTAGTTATCGTGATTCTCTGCGGCCTGATCATATATGTCTTCTCAAAAAGCTATTTATGAGCTTAAGCATGCACCATGGACCTAGTTTCAGCGATTTTGTACTTATTTTAAAAGTATCAATTTTACTTTTAGTTCAAATGATCCTTTGCTCTTATTTATGTCCATGGTACTCAAATATTGTATTCCTTCCTGGTCAACGTTGTTGCCATTATTCACATTGGTAATGACCCTACGCTCATTTGCCAGTTCATTTCCCGCACATCCGTGAATTTTTCATCAAAGATCTGAGTGATCTTCACTATTTTCTTAGTCATGAAGTCACTTGCACTCTTGATGGTCTTTTATTGGGTCAAGAGAGTTATGCCATGTAGTGCCCTAGTATGACAGATACTTCTTCGGTTACTAATCCCTCTGTACCTCGTTCTCAATTGCATAGCTCATCCAATCATGAGTTTGCGAATTCCACATTATATACAAGATGTGGTTTGCCACATACTTCACTTCTTTTACAACACTATTATAAATAGTTTATGCTATTGCAATTATTCTCATGCTGAAAAATATACCTTTATTCTTTTCTATCGTATTCCTTATTTTCATTCAATACAATCAATAGTGGAAAACCCTCTATTAAAGGAGGTTATATCGGACCAGAAAACCCTCTTTTCAAGTGTCTTCTTTGACTCTGCCTTTGATCAATTTCGATCAAGGGTCCTATATATTCCAAATTCGGAACTTGAATTTGAGGTCCTAAAAAAACTGTTAGAAACTTGAGGTTTTTGGCAGCCTTGAAGCAAAATAATCAGGAGAGAAATTAAATCTAACACAACATAGCAACCACGAATTAAATGTTATAGAGAAACAGAGAAACCGCACAATGGCTGAAGGACGAAGACTACAAGGGCGAATGAAGACCATGACGGCGCACGACGAAGGCCACGATAGCGCACAAAGAGCACGATGGCAGAAACTAGATCTGGTGGTGCAAGAGCACCGCGGTGGTGGGCGAACAACACAACGACGAGAGAGCAGCTCGGCGGCGATAACTAAAGGGAGCTTGGCGGCGATGAAAGGAGGAGGAGGATGGTTGATGGTTGGTGGTGGAGTTTAATGATAGAGGGAGGTGAAGGGCGAGAAAACGTATAGAGGGAGGCGTGGTTTTTTAGAACAAAACTAATAGGGGAGGGGGAGAAAACCCTAAAGACTTGATTTTAGTTTATATAGTGGGTCAAAAGGCCCAACAAAGGCAACTCATTAAAGGCGGTTCTACAATAGATCCGTCTTTAATCAATTTTTTAATTAAAGACAGATTTACCTTTAATCAATTTAAAACAGCCTTTAAATTGAAAGGCATGATTTGGGAGGGAGGTTCGAATTCAAAACCTAATTCAGGTCCAAATTAAAGATGGTCGTAAATCTTTAGTCCCTTTTTTCCACTAGAAAATTCCAGCTTGAAGTCGTAGCACATTCTTATACACTCATTTATTTATGCCTACAAAGAAAGACTTGTGTATATTTCCTCTATCACCGTCTAATCAAATACGCCCATCCAGCAGAATCTGATACAGATCTAATTTAAAAGTTTAAAATACTAATAAACAAAACCAAATCATGACATATTATTACAATGATGAGTTAAAATGTCGGCTAACTAAGCTGGGTGTTGTAGATAATCTAGTCAAAGGAGGAAAAAATGGGGACCATAAAGGTAAACGGCCAGCGGCAGGGCATGATGTGCACATGAAAACGCAGAGAACCCGCCATAATAATAATTACAAAAAGCGTCGGTGAGGGTAAGAACATGTGCAATGGGGGGGGGGTTGAAGTGGGTTGAATTAAAAATTGGGATTAAATAGGAACCAAATAGGGATAATTATCCACACAATGGAGATTTGAGAGTGGTTGGAATTGAAGATAACTGCGGGCCCGGTTCTTCAATTGGCAACCGCCCTCTCTGGATTTTTTGCAGAGGCAATTAATGCCCTGGCCCGCGCGTCAGCGCGAACCATTTCCTTTCATAGCAGTTACCACGTGGCGCCCGCTGGTTGGGCCACGTGGCACACTGCTCGTGCTCTTTTTTTTTAAAAAAATTTGCCGTGACACGTGGCGCGCCTTGATGCTGCTACGTGTTCGAATATGTTGGGCAGCTTTGTTTAAAAAAATCTAGTCGTTGGCCACGTGGCGCGCTCTTATTTGGCCACGTAGACCAACGGCTATTTTTTTTTAAATGTCAGATTTTTTTTTATTTTTAAATTTTTACAACTCTCATTAATTTTATAACCATCATGCGGTGTGAGATTTTATTAATTATAATATTCTGATGTGCATTTCGTATTTAAATATTGTTTTAAATTTATTTATTCCAAATAATTAAATATTTCTTATTTAAATATTTTAGACTTACAGAATTTGTTTTAAAGTTGTTCAAACATTGTTTTTAAGAAAATACAAAATTAAACGTGGATGCTAAGAAAAATATATTAAACGACAATACAATTAAAAACAAAGTGCATAACATTAATTTCAAAACAAGAACAAAATACTAAAATAAAACATAAATGAACAAAAATGAACAAAAATTATAATATTATGGTGTATTATTAAATTTTACATTTAAATTTATTTTCAGCAAACTAATGTATTTACTCATTAATTATTAAAGGTAGAATTAATGAGTATGATAGAGAGAATCATGTGGGGTCCATGGAGTGGTTTGATAGTGGTTTCCACCATTGTGGAAAAAAAATAGAGTGTTTTAGTTGTAGTTTGAATTGTTTAGGTGGATGAGAGAGATTGATTATTTAACGAACTGAAACCACAATAGTGGTTTGTGAGTGGTTCCCCCATTGTACATTGTCTAAGACCATGTGCAATTCTGAGACAATTTTAAGCCGACTTTTGCAGTTTCAATTCATTAAATAATCATTCTCTCTTCCACATCAGCAATTGAGCCCACTACTAAATCAACCATTTTCCCCCACAGTGGTTGAGCTTCATTTGAGTCCACTCTATGGATCTCACTTGATTCTCTCTATCCTACTCATTATTTCTACCTTTCATATTTAATTCAAATAAATTTACCTAACGAAATAAATTGAAACGTTAAATTTAATAATACACTTATAATTTTTAATAGAATTTTGTTATTTCAAATTTTTGAATTGGATTTTATTCCCGTTTAATATATATTTTAATAACTTTTAAATTTTGTACTTTTTATGACCATTATATGTTTATATTTTAATCTTTCTTATAAAACTTTTTTTAAAATTTACTGAAATTATTAATTCTATAAAAATATTAATAAAAATTGATATAAGAAAATATACATTTGCACTGTAGAATTATTTGGAATAGATGAATTAAAAACAATATTTAAATTTTAACTAAATGAGCTACTATGACCAATTATTACAAATAAAAAATAGAAGTATTGATCTAGTCTGACCAATTATTTACTATCCCGGAAGAAATCACAAATAACAATAACTTGAACATTCAACATGCCAAACCATCCCAACAACTTAATTTTGACCATGCTTATGCTGGTAAAGATGCTCTGTAAGGTCATTTTTCAGTTGGTCATGTTTAATTCTGATGTGTATGTCCCTCCAATTGCCTCTGAAATGAACAAGACTAGCTAGCATGTTGTTGTGCGTTGTAATTGAAAAGAGTGTCCTCGACTTGGTCGTAATCACTCGGTTCCACATGAAACTCATATATCTCGTTCATCTTCAACTATCATATTGTGTAATATGATACAAGCAATCATAATTCCACCCAATGTGTTGAAATCATAATTCGAATCACGGAGAACCAAACTTGTAAAATACCAAATGCACGTTCAACATTTTTCGATAACTCTCTTGACGTTTCGTGAATAATTGTTTCTTAGGGTCATTTGGAGACGTATATTCCGGCATAAATGCTGCCCACTTAGGATTGATATCATCCATAAGATAGTACCCATGGTCGTAGGCGTGATCATTGATCTCAAATTGAATCGGAGGAGCCCTACATTTACAAACGTCATCAAACAAAGGTGACTTGTCCTGGACGTAAATATCATTGTTAAATCCTGCCATTTCAAAGTGCGCATATCATATCCATGTACCGTAAGAGTCTACTGCTTGCAGGATGATTGAGGCATGCCCCACTACACATATTCAAAGCAAAGGCGGAGGAGAGTCAGAGTGTAAGTTAAAAGGGCCGCTTTCTTTTCAGGATAGAATTCCAGTAGTACCAATACTTTCTGGTGTTTTCTTCTGCTTCTCCTTTTCCTTTTCCAGAACCGCCATTTTTGCGACACGTGTTACCTAATAATTATACGTGGGGCGGCGCACAGGGAAACGACGTCACTTCTGTTGCTCCTTTAATGGACTCCATCACTTCTCACATCTTACCCACTCTCTGTCTCAGTCTCAGCTTTTCTATTATTTCCAAGCTTTCCCGTTCGGTGCCTAGGTCCGAATCTCGAATTTTCTTCGTTTCATCAAGGGTAAAGTTTTGGGGAAAATGATCTTTCCATATACTTGTGTTAAGACGGAATTTTATTATAATAATAAAAAGTAAAAGGTCTTTGTTGCAATATTAAAGTTTTATTATGCAACGTGTAGTAGTTATAAATTT
>JAULKM010103952.1:0-25057 GCA_032355605.1 Rubia tinctorum | reverse complement strand
TTCCCCCCTTTTACCTCGGGTTTTTTGTTAACATCAAATAACCAAGGTAAAAAGTTCTTTTACCTCAATATTTTTCAAAGTAAAACATATTATTTACCTCGTTATTAAAAAACCAAGATAAATGATTGGTTTTTTACCTCAGTACTATTGAAACCGCGGTAAATAGTTCTTAAAATCGAAGTAAATATTATGACCGACGTATGTGCGACATCGGTAGTCTGGGTATGATCAAGCAATAGTAGTTATCCGTGACATGACCAACTTTGCTCTATTGATCGATTTGACCGATTGTTAGACGATGACATAGAGCAACATTGCCTCAGTCGGGCTTTATTTTGTAAGTTGGTTCCATTGACCAAATTCAATCATAATACCCCAAAATATTCTCCCCATTCCAATATGCCTCTCCAAAAATCAAATCCACATTGTTGAAGGTGGCCAATAGGGTTGGTTATTGTTCTTACTAAATTACCAAGTAAATTTTCCATACCTAAAATTTATAGTTTTATCTTCAATTTAGGTTGTAGGTTAGTTCATTTCATGTTAGAGGATGTGTTTACCTATGGGTTGATTGAAATTAGGCATTGCATTATTGTATATTGTTGTTGTTATACATATGTGTATGGTAATATAATGAATGTTTTTGTTGACACACACACATATGATTATATGATTTATATATGCATGGAAGCCATGGATTGAATGAATGTAAGTGGATGTATTTGTTTCTAAGATAGGTCCCTAAAGAGTGTGTACTTGTTATTATATTGTAGGAATGTCTATGGACAAAATCCATTGTTTTGATGAAGATCGAACAAATGAGGGGTACCAATATTTTGTAGCTAACTTCATTCAATATGAATTTGCAAATGCCTCAAAGGAGAATTCGTCGTATGTATATTTTCCTTGCAAGAAGTGCCAAAACACCACTATTTATGAAGAAGCAACTGTTTTGAAGGAAGACTTATTTATATACGGTTTTGATCCAATATACAAAGTTTGGTTTTGGTATAGGGAGAATGTGGATGAGCATACTACAGGAGAATTAGAGGTCGTGAAAGATGATAGGATGAATGAGTTGGTTGAGGAGATTGTCAAGAACAACATTGGAAATCCTAAAAGACTTTCAGACCTTAATGTATATAATGAGACACTTCTATACGATAGATGCCCCGAAGGAATAACGGTATTGATGCCTACGTTACAGTTGATGAATGTGAAAGCTAAGTATTCCTATAGTGATATAGATTTCTCCAATTTTTTTAAAGTGTTGAACGAATTGCTTTTGGTTGGCAATAGACTCCCTAAAATAGTATATGAGGCAAAAAAAGGTACTATATCCAATGAGAATGGATTATGAATAGATACATGCTTGTCAGAATAATTGTATCTTGTATAGGGGTGATTACTTAAATGCAGAGGATTTCCCTAAATACAATGGTCCAAGGTTCAAAATGAAGGAGGTGGATGTTAATGGAGAAATTGGAAATAGGTAGACAGAGAAGGTTCCTGTCAATGTTTTTTGGTATCTACCTATTATTCATCGATTGAGAAGATTGTTTGACAATCCTGAGGATGCAAAGAATTTGGGTTGGCATGCAGATTGGACACTGGTTGATCCTAAAGTCATAAGCCATCCGGCAGATGGTGATCAGTGGAAGAAGATACATGCGGCCTTTCTAGTCTTTGGGAATGAGCCACGTAACTTGAGGGTTGGTTTGTGCACTGATGGAATAAACCCGTTTGGTAATATGAGAAGCAATCATAGTTCGTAGCAGGTGAATGTAATGATTTACATTTCCCCCCATGGTTGTGCATGAAAAGGAAGTACATAATGTTATCTGTAATGATCTTTGGTCTGAAACATTCGAGCAATGATATCGATGTTTACCTAGCCTCCTTGGTAGATGACTTGAAAAAGCTACGGGATCCTAGAATGAGTATGTATGATGGGTTTCAGAAGGGGTTGTTTGATTTTAGAGCCATATTGCTTTGCACCGTTAATGACTTTCCCGCGTATAGAAACTTTTCTGGCTATTCTGTGAAAAGTCACAAGGCATGCCCCATTTGTTTAGATGGAACGGATTATTGTCAGTTGAGGTATGGAAGTAAGACTGTGTACCTTAGGCACCAGAGATGGCTTCCAAAAACTCATCAGTGGAGGAATAGATGTGATGAATTCAATGGAACGTAGAGTTTTCACCTCTTCCTCCCATATTAAAAGGTGCGTCAGTCTTCTACATGTTGCGATATTTACGTAATTACTTCGGTAAGAGGAAGAAGAAAACTAAGGTTTCCAATAGTTGGAAGAAGCGTTCCTTATTTTTCAGACTACCGTATTGGGAGATACTTGACGTCCGAAGCTGGTTGGATATGATGCATATTGAAAATAATGCATGTGATAATTTGGTTGGTACTTTGATGAATATCCCAGGTAAGATAAAGGATGGTGTGAAGTCAAGGAAAGATATCGTCAAAATGGGAATTAGACCTGATTTGGCCCCAAATATGTGGGGGACAAAGATGTACTTTCCCGCACCTTGTTACACACTTTCAAAAGCAGAGAAAGAGTTGCTACGTTCCAGTCTAAAAGGTATGGATGTCACGAATGGCTACTGATCTCGAGTAAGCAATCTAGTGTCCGATGAGGGATTGAGATTGGGGAGTATAAAATTGCTTGATTGTCATTGTTTGAATCAAGAATTTTTCCTGGTTGCAATCAGATCCATATTGTCAACTCACGTCAGGAAATTTATTACTCGGTTGTGTCGCTTCTTCAAGGAAATTTGTTGTTAAGAAATTAGGAGTCGAAAATTGAAGGAACTACAGGAGGAAATAGTTATTGTGGTGTGCGAGTTGGAGATGTATTTCCCCCTTCATTATTCAGCATCATGGTGCACTTGTTGGTTCACTTTGTATGGGGCCTGTTTATCTCCGATGGAAGTATCCCTTCGAGAGGTATATGAAGATATTTAAGAATTATTTGAAAAATCAATTTCACCCGGATGCCAGTATTGTCTGGATGTATGTGACCGAGGAGGCGGTAGTATACCCCATGTAATTCTTGAAGAATAAAGATTCGGTTGGTGTACCAAAATCACGCCATGGAGACGTAGTGGGTATAAAAGGTTTGCGGAAAGGAACAATTCAGGTACTAACCTATGACAAGTTGATGAAAGCACATTTATATGTCTTCCGCAATTCATATGTTGTTCGCCTCTACATGGATATGCACATGGTCTCTATCAAAGAGTGCCACACTGGTTGATCAGAGAAGCAAGTACTTGCGGAACACAATCACACATTCATTGATTGGTTACGACAACAGTAGTAGGAGAAAGTCAAGGTGAAACCTTGAACCGGTTAGCCTTCATGCCATTTGATACTAATATTTATTTCACTGGCTTTGACATGAATAGGTTTACCTTCTCAACCCTTGAATAAGATACACACCGTAACACACAATAGTGGCGTTAGCATAGTTGCTGAAGCATTACATGTTAGCTGCGCATAGGATAGAAATCCAATGTACATAAACATGTCGTACTATGGGGTGATTGAGAAAATTTGGGAACTTGTCTACACAAGTTTCAAGGTTCCAATTTTCAATTACAAATGGGTGGACAACAATGCGGGTGTATTGATCGACGAGGTAGGTTTTACAGTCGTCGACTTGAGTAAGACATGTTCTACTAGCGATCCTTGAATCCTTGATTCACACGCTACACGAGTGTTTTATGTTAATGATCCTTGAGATTGTAGTAAATTAGTGGTCATTCAAGGGAAAAGTTAAATTGTGGGGGAGGTTAGTCCATTTTCAATGTTTGACATTATCCAGTATTCGTTAACCAGCTCCAATAATGTTGGCCATAAAGAGATAATTGGGGTGGAGCTAGAAATGAGGAGAGACCACAAGGAAGGCGTGTGGATTGAATGACATACCAAATCAAATCAAATCGAAGAAGAAGAAGATATATATTAGATGTACAAATCATTTTAAGAAATCTTGCAATATGGGAGGGTTCGACTCTTCTGGGTGACAATCACATTGTGCATCTCCTGGATGATGGTGTACCCGGGGTCAACAACCTTGTTCTCTGCAATGTGCCAGTAGAGAGCGGTGTCTTTGATCGCAGGCTCTGAAGGATGGCCAGCTGGGATGAGGCATTGGACAATAATTTTGTACATCATCCTCTCCTCAAGCTCCAGAATGTCCCTCGGCATGAATATGCCATTGCCCACTATAATCTTAAAGTATTTTTCCACCATACGGTTGGGGTTCAGCGCCCCAAAATGATCATCTTCGGCGACCCTATTAGGTCATGAGTCCCGGTATAAGAGGCAGAGTCTTTCAACCAAGTTCTCGTCATCAATATTAATGGTTCACCCGATTGCCTAATTGATCAAATCACTGTTCAACACCATATTCACCCCGTTCCTTACTAATTTGTAGTTCCTAGTACTACAACAAGTGAAATTTGAGTATAAATCTTTCACCTTGTTCTCATATGTGAGTTTTTCTAAGCAAATAAGCCCCTCTATCCCTGACGCTTTGAAAAGCTTGAGGAATACATCAAGATGTAGTCGATGCACATCGTCGGCCCTCATGACCCTCATCTATTTAATCCTCTTTCTAATAACCAATTGGTAGCGCTTATTGTTTTCCTCTGTGAAAAACCGTGTCTCATCGATAGTTGGCGGTGGAGGGGCGTCATTGGCCTTTGCCTTATTCGCCCGAGAGGAACCCCATTCGCTTCCCTTTCCCTTGGACTGTTTGGCACTCTGCTTCACTAGAATCTTCAAAACAAATTTATATACAGTGGTCAATAATATGCTAAAATAATTAGATGCATTTTATCGTATGACCGAACTCGCTGGCATGTCGCTAACATTTTGGCTGAACAGAATAGCCTTTGCGAGGTAGCAGATTCAAGTCATTATGAATGTACGACATCGCAAAGTAAGTTGACTTGGCCGAATTGTTGCCGAAATTCAGTCGAATGGTAAAAAATGCAATCAAACTATCACATATGCCTCAGACCATCAACAATTATGACACATATATGCAAAAAAAACATAATTTCGCCCACCACATCCATCCCATTTCATCCAATCGGCAAAGAACTATATGAAACACTAATAAACGAGACCTAAAACCTAATCAATCCCCTTGACCTCAAAGAAATATTTCAAACGAAACTAAAGCCACACATTTAAATAAGCAATAAATTAAAAGAAAAAACTTAATAAACTAAAGGAAGAGGCTGAATTCAAAATATTAACTTGTCTAGGGTTTGGAAACAATGTGGTTGTGTTCGTAGGTATTGATGGATAGTGATGAAAAAATAATGAACATCGGCAACGGTTGTTTATAATGCGGCAGTCTGTCAGGTGGATTCGACGGTTTTGGGGCAAATTTTTGGCAATGTGATGGTTTGAATGTGCGACGTCGAGTTTGGGAATGCGAATGGGTGGAGCTTCGACAGTTATATACTTAGACCCATACGGTGTCTTTTAACCCATGAATGTGATGTCGCATTCAAGTGGTAACCAGAATCGATATTGTCGAGTACTGATCGATTAGTTACACAAAGTAGTAGTAAAGGATCAATAGGCCAAATAAGAAAGCATGCCCAATTGTCTAAAGAATTTTGGCTTAGCCAATAGTGGATTAAAACACATTAAATGACATCTCTCTTCAACATCGTCCTTATCAACTTGATGCCGATAAAACATTGACATTTCATAATACAATGGGCCCTAATAAAGTTTTCAGCCCAAATTCATTAACACACTAGCCCAAATGGGAGGCCCAGATTAATTAAATTCGAAATATGTTATCGTAGCATATTAAATGATAAAATAAAGTGAGTCATGAAAGTAATATTGAAGGGTTTGTCATTAACCCCAAACTATTGCTGTCGGGGTCCATTATCGTAGTTTGTAGCGAAAACATTGTGGAAGTTGTACAACTAATTACTTTGTAGTCTTGAATGTGATCGTGTATAACCACCTATCATCAATGTTAACTGTCGAACACATCTTTTTCAAACTGTTACTCGTGTAACATAGTTGAATGTTTGTGGAATTAAAAGGAAAACCAAAAGAAATGTGATTGACTTTTCTTGGGGATAACGGGAGAACCCTTTGTAATTGCTAGAACTGATATCAAATAGTTTCGAGTAACATTTCTTATACTATACCCTCAACAATCTTGATAATTAAACCAGTACTGTTCAAAACATTAATCGTGTGATAAGATTGACAAATTTTGGGGATAACAGGAGAACCCATCGTACTTGCTATAACTAATATCAAATAGTTTCTAATAATATTGGCTATACCGGGCCCTCCATAATCTTGATAATTGAACTAGTATTGTTCAAAACATTACCTGTGTAAGATGATTGACTATTCTTGGGCATAATGGGAGAACCCTTCGTAATTGTTATAGCTGATATCCAATAGTTTCTAATATCATTGGCTATACCATGGCCTTGACAATCTTGATAATTGAACCAGTATTGTTCAAAACATCACTCGAGTAATAGGATTGACTTTTCCTGGGCACAATGGGAGAACCCTTCTTAATTGTTATATCTGATATCGAATAGTTTCTAATAACATTGGCTATACCTGGCCATCAACAATCTTGATAATTGAACCAGTACTATTCAATACATTACTAGTTTAAGAGGATTGACTATTTTTTGTTTAACCGGATTACCCCTTTTAACTAGTTTAATTGACATCTGCTAGTTTTGAATAATATTGGCTATAACATGCCCTAAAATAGCTGATAATATTGAACTAGTAATGTTCATCCCAATAATAGTGCGATGGGATTGATTTTGTAACTTAGAATCAACTATAACTGACCCCACACACACACACACACACACACACATATATATATACCATAACGGTTGTAAAAGGGTTGACATTACTCGTGGGCTAGAATTCACAAAATCCAATGTAATGCGTCAAACATAAATGTGAACTTGTCGAATAACATCGACTATGACTTACGATCAATAAAATATAATTTTCATAATAGAACTGATAATTGAAAACCTAAGGATACCCTAATTGACAAAATTACACGAACATCGCATGTACCGAGTAGGAAACAAATACATAGTGACGTCGTCCGTGAACATCAAATGGGTCATTTGATCTATAGGCAGCCTCATTATATGAATTCCAATCCAGTTCAATTGGCGACATTTACTTAAACTCCATGTTTACAGATACTTCATCGACTATCAAACCTTTTCATTAGTGTTTAGATACATAAGTTCAAGTAATGATTGACCGTTGATTAGTTTAAACCAAACTTTTTCATTAAATGTTCATATATGGGAAGTCAAGTAAAGATTATTGTTTATGTTTGGAAAGTCAACTGTCACTTTTTCATTTGTGTTTATGTATGAAAGGTCAAGTAAGGGTTGACCATTGATTAGTGAAAGTCAAACCTTTTCATGAGTGTTTATACATAGAAAGTCAAGTAAGGATTGACCATAAATTAGTTAAGGTCAAACATTTTTAATTTGTGTTCATATATGGAAACTTAAGTAAGGGTTGACTGTTTATTAACTAAAGTCAAACCTTTTCATTCGTGTTTATATAAGTAGTAAGGTTCACCGTTGATTACTAAATATAATCCATTTCATTAGTGTTTATACATAGAAACCCAAGTAAGAATTGATCGTTGATTATTTAAAGTCAAATATTTTCATTTGTGTTTACGTATGAAAGGTCAAGTTATAAGGGTTGACGGTTGATTGGTTAAAGTCAAACCATTTTTTTGTGTTTATAAGTGGAAAGTCCAGTAGGGGTTGATCATTGATCAGTTAAATTCAAATAATGTTATTAGTGTTTATATGTGGAAAGTCAAATAAGGGTTAACCATTGATGAATTAAAGTCAAAACATTTTATTAGTGTTTATACATATTAAGTCAAGTAAGGTTTAAACGTTTGTTAGTCAAGTTCAAACCTTTTCATTAATATTTATGTATGAAAGGTCAATTAGTGGTTTATCGTTGATTAATTACGGTCAAATTTTAATTATTAGTATTTATATATAGAAAGTAAAATCTTAGTTATTCATATACTAATAAATAAAATAATGATATTATTGAATAAAATGCAAAGGGTGAATGTGAATTAGAGAATGTATAAGTTTGACATTTGATGTAAAATATTGAATATTATTTTTACATTGCATGTATATTATTTGAAGATGAGGAATGCCGAAAATATTACCATTTCACAAAAAACAACCAGCGTCGATAAGCGAGAAGGGCGTGCAATGTCTGTCTGTCGTGTCCGTGAGAGAGACGTGCGACGTCGGTCACTAAAATAATCGGTGTCGGTAAGCAAAAAGGGTGTGCGACGTCGGTCATTCATGTCCATGAGAGGTACGTTTGACGTTGGTCACAAAAATAACTGACATCGGTAAGCGAGAAGGGCATGCGACATCGGTCATTTAAGACTTTTTACCTTGATTTTTTTAAAACCGATGTAAAAAGTTTAAAACCTAGGCAAAAGAGTACTTTTTACCTCAGTTTTTTACCCAAAGTAAATAATACTTTTTAATTCATTTAAAAAAAACCAGAGGTAAAAGAACTTTATTACTTCAGGTATTTGACCTAAGGCAGAAAATTGAGGTAAAAGCGGAGTAAGTAATAGGTGTTGTTTCTTGTAGTGGTTGTCGGCTTCGTATGGAGTAACATGTCGTAGAAGTGGATGGAGATGCCCTCTCTGATACTGTACATCATTATGAATCATATATCTTGGAGCTTTGAGTGTGATTTTTCTTACTTCGATCTTGTCTTCCAACAGAATTCCATTTATGAGATAGTTTATGATGGTTGACATCCAAGATTTTTCTTCATCTATTGCCCTTACTACATGTTCTTTAAGTTTTTTTCCGAGTATTCCATAAACAATTGTTGCCGAGACTTAATGTTGAGATTAGATTATGCAAGCTTTCTCAGGGCGTCTGCCTTGTGATTCCATTCTCTTTGCACTTGTGTTAGGGTGTTGCTCCAATACCAGTTTAGCATTATCCTAACCTTCTCAAGGTATCTCTATAGATTTAGTTCCCTGGGCTTGTACTCCCCCTTGACTTGCTGAATCATTATTTGTGAATCACTATATATTTCGAGGTCTAGCGCTTCAAGTTCCGTAGCCAACCGAAGGCTAGTGATTAGAGCTTCGTACTCCACCTTATTGTTAGTGGTTCAGAAGTTCAAATGCAAATCATAAGGATATTCTTTACCTTTCAGAATCATAAGTAAATATCAAAGTCTACTCCCACTTGAATGTGATGATCTATCAACATACCATTTCCATGTGCCAGTCGATATTTGTGAATCTTTGTTGAGCAAGATGGTTCTGATGTTTCAACGATGAAGTCTACTAGTGCCTGGCTATTGATGGTTGTCCTTGGCTTCAATTAGATGTCGTGTTTTCCAAGATCAATGGTCCATTTCATCATTCATCTAAAAGACTATGGTTTTAATAATATGTACATGATTGGTTGATAGGCGAGTAGCAGGACTAAATAAGCTTGTAAGTAGAAACAAAGTTGTCGACCAATATGTACTAAAGCTAGGATCAACCTTTCTAAGGAAATGTATCAAGTTTCCAGACCTTGCAAAGCTCCACTAATGAAAAAAATTGGATGTGCTGCAATTTGTTTCCTAAACCAAAATGACACTTGTTTCCAAGAGGGGTAGAGATATGTAGAGATATAACGTATCTCCTTTGTCGGGATCATTAAGGTAGGCAATGTCTATGGTTGGTGTTTTAGCTCTCGAAAAGGTCTTTTCACATCCATCCTTTCATTCGAACTTCTTGGACTTTCTCAAGATGTTGAAGAAGGGCAGGTGTTTTTTGGTACCTTTCAAGAGGAAACGACTCAAGGCTACCAACGATCCTACCAAATTATAAACTTATTTAATGTTCTGTGGGGATTTCCAATTGTTTAGTTCTTAGATCTTTTCTGGGCTCACAACAATTCCTTAAACATAAACCATAAATCATAAAAACTTTTCGTCCCCACTCCGATCACACATTTTGTAGGGTTTAGCTTTAGGTTGATATTGTGGAGTTCCTCAAACGTCTCTTTTAGGTCAAGCGAGAATTCCTCGTAGGTTTTACATTTCATGAATATATCATCCACGTATGTCTCCATGTTCCTCTCGATATATTTATGAAACAACTTCTCCACTAATCTTTGATAGGCCGTGCCAACATTCTTGAGGTCGAAGAGCATTATCTAGTTGCAAAATGTTCCCATATCAGTGATGACCAACGTCTTCTCCTTGTCATTCTTGGCCATCAAGATTTGATAATAACCCTTTTATGCATCAAAGAATGTTATAATCTGATTCCATGGATTGCCTTTACCATTTTGTCTATGGGTGGCAATGGATAACTTTATTTTGGACAACACTTGTTAATATTATTGAAGTCGATACACATGTTCCACTATCTGTCATTGTTTTTACCATAACTGGGTTTTCTATCCATTCTGAATATAGTACCTCTTCAATGAAATCCAACCTTTAGCATATTTTGGACCTCTTCCTTAATTTTTTCTGGCCTCTCTGGCGTAAACACTCTTCATTTCTACTTGATGGGGTTTAGGAAGGGGTCAAAGTTTAATGTGTGAATAGTTAGATGCTCGGGTACTCCTGTAAGGTTTGAGGTACTCCATGAGAAAACATCAATATAGTCATTGAGTAGGATCTTCAGGTTGTCCCCAGTATGTTGCGGTATTAGCTTTCCAAGTGCCAAAATTCCTAAAGATTGAATGGGAAGCTGCTCAGTATTCACGAGGCCAATTTCCCCATAATGATCTGAGGCTATAACTTTTACTTTCCTGGTTTTTTTTGGCTATGACCATGCAACTTTTGGCCATCACTTGGCCCCCCTGATAGTTGTTATTTCTTTATCCATGGGGAACTTCATCACCCGGAGTTATGGTGACCATACTTGTTTTTCCTTACATATCAATGGCCTCCCCAGAATCATATTGAAGGGAGATTAAGCATCAATGACAGGGACACTACATTGGATCGCGACTTCTTTATCCCTATCAGGAAATCAAACTGCCAATGTGATTATCCCTAAAAGGATGATTGTTTTTCTTGTAAATCCTGATAGTGGTGAAACAAGCTTCTGTAAGTTTTGGCTACCAATCTCCAACTGATCGAAGCAACTGACAAGCATCACTTCGACCCCACTGCTGTCGTTAATGAACATACTTTTGACGTAAGAGTCAATTATTATAGCAGGTCTAGCCATAGTATTCGACGAGGTGTTTGGTTGGCAATATTTTTAACTAAGTTCATTAAATATGCTTTCCTGAATGCCGCAAAGGAGAATTTGTCGTATGTGTATTGTCCCTGCAAGACGTGTCAGAACATCGCTATTCATGAAGATGCTATTGGTTTGAAGGATGACTTGTTTATATATGATTTTTATCCATCATACGAAACTTGGCTCTGGCATGGAGAGAACTTGGATGGTCATACTAGAAATGAAGTAGATCACCCCGAGAAGGATGATAAGATTGATAAGTTGGTTGAGGAGATTTTCAAGAACTACAGTGGCAATCCTAATAGATTTTCAGACTTGCACGCACATAATGAAACAATTCTATACGATCAATGCCCTAGAGGAATGACAGTATTGAAGGCTACGGTGCAATTGACGAATGTTAAAGCTAAGTATTCCTATATTTGTGTTGGTTTCTTTGCTTCGTTGAAAGTCTTGAAAGAAATGCTTCCGGTTGGCGATAGAATATCGCAAAGGGTACACTAGGCGAAGAAGGTACTATGTCCGAAGAGCATGGATTATGAAAATATTCATGTATGTGGGAACAATTTTATCTTGTATAGGAGCAATCACTTGAATGTGGGGGTATGCCCGAAATGCAATGCTCCTAGGTTCCAATTGAAGGAGGTGGAGGTTGAAGGAGAAATCGGTAATCAACAGTCAAAGATGGTTCCTGTCAAGGTTGTATGGTATCTACCTATCATTCCTTGGTTGAGATGATTGTTTTAAAATCATGATGATGCAAAATATTTGTGTTGGCATGCAGATCAGACAGTGGTTGATGTTTTCCTATTCCCCTTGGTGGATAACCTTAAGAAGCTATGGGATTCAGGCATAAGCGTGTATGGTGGTTTTTGAAAGGTGTCGTTTGATTTTACAGCCTTATTGTTCTGCACTTTTAACGACTTTCCTGCATATGGAAACTTGTATGGATATTCATTTAAGGATCACAAGGCTTGCATCGTTTTTTGGAAGGAATGGAATATTGTTAGTTGAGGCATGGAAGCAAGACTGTGCATCTTGGGCACCGAAGATGGCTTCCAACAACTCATCGGTGGAGGAATCGGTACGCTTAATTCAATGGAAAGGTTGAGTTGGTGCCTTCTCCTCCCGTATTAACAGGTGCATTAATATCAAATTGTTGTGTAAGTTTCGAAATGACTTTGGCAAGAGGAAGAGGAAACTGAAGGTTGCCGGCAGTTGGATGATTCATTCCATTTTTTGAACTGCCTTATTAGGAGTCCCTTGATGTGCGACACTATTTGGATATGATGCATATTGAAAAGAATGTATTCTATAGTTTTTTTGGTACTTTGATTAATATCCCGGGTAAGATAAATGATGGAGAAAAGTCAAGAAAGATATGGTGGAGATGGGAATTAGACCAAAATTAGCTCCCGAGGAGCGAGGATCGAAGATGTTTTTTCCCCCTGCTTGTCACACGCTTTCAAAAGGTGAGAAAGAGTTAATATGTTCCATCCTCAAAGGTATGGTTGTACTGACAGGCTACTCTTCTAGGTTAGCAATCTAGTATTCCATGAGTGATTGAGATATGGTAATATGAAATCTCATGATTCGCGTTGTTTGATTCAAGAATTTCTCTTGATTGCGATCAGATCTATCTTGACAACTCATTTCAGAAAGTGTACTACCCAGTTGTGTCGGTTCTTCAAGGCAATATGTTGTAAGGAGATTAAGCATCGTAAATTGGAGGAATTGCAAGAGGAAATAGTAATCGTGTTGTGCGAGTTAGAGATGTATTTGCCTCCCTCATTTTTTGACATCATGGTGCACTTGTTGGTTCACCTTGTACGGGAGATATGTATATGTGGTCCTATTTATCTTCAATGGATGTATCCCTTCCAGAGGTATATGAAGATATACAATGGTTATTTGAAAAAAACAATATTACCCGGATTCTAGTATTGTGCAGAGGTATGTGACCATGAAAGCGGTAGAATACCGTATGGAATTCATGAAGAATCAAGAGTTTGTTAGCATACCAAAATTGCGCCATGGTGATAGTGTGTGGCAAAGGTTTGCGGAAAGAAACAACCAGGATTAATCCCCGACAAGTTGATGGAAGCACACTTATATGTTTTGAATTGATATGTGGTTCACCCGTACGTTGATATGCACATGGAAACTATCAAAGAGCATTATCCAGGTTGGTAGGAGAAGCAAGTACTTTCTGAACACAATCGCACATTCATTGATTGGCTGCGCCATACAGTAGTTAGAGAAAGTCACAGTGACATCTTGAATTGGTTAGCATTCATGCCTTCTGCAACTGCGATTTCTTTCACGGGCTTTGACATGAATGGTTTTACCTTCACAACCCTTTATTGGGACACACACACCGCTACTCAGAATAGTGGCATTAGCGTTGTTTTAGAAGCTTTACATATAAGTAGCACGAAGGATAAGAATCCCTTGTATTGGAACATGTGTTACTATGGCATGAATGAGGAAATATGGGAACCAGTCTACACAAGTTTCAGGGTACCACTTTTCAAATGCAAGTGGGTTGATAATAATGTCGGTATATCGGTGGACGACCTATGCTTTACGGTAGTCAATTTTTACTAGGACCCGTTCAAATGGAAATCCTTACATCCTTGCTTCCCAGTCTACACAAATGTTATATGGTGTTGATCCTTGTGATTCTAGTAAATCAATGGCCATTCAGGGTAAAAGTCAATTTATGGGAGATTGTTGTCCATCGGCACTGTTCGACATTATTCCACACATTCCACCCAGAACGAGTACTGTTGGTTAGTATGAGGTATTTGGTGTGGAGCTAGCTTTGAGGAGAGACCATGAAGAAGGGGTGTGGATTGAGAGTCACCCCAAATCAAAGAAGCATAAGAAGAAGACATAGTTTTGGTCCACACATTAATTTAAATAACCTTGTTAAATGTTTATAGGAATGTCCTCATTTTAATGTATTTTGTTAATCCAAAGTCTAACATTAATATACTAAAAATAAGGCATTGATTCTATTGGGAAACTTAATAATCAACATCGTGAAGACATCGGTGGACAAATCAGTGTAGATGAAATTGTGTGTGCAATTTTGCAAATGTAGGGTCGTGGCATGAAAATTGAATAGAATGTTGATGAAACAGAGGTGTCGACGTCGCACTAGTAGTTAGTGACTGATTGGGTCTGACAGAATTGGTCATGGCGACGTCACAGGTGCCTATCGGTCAAAATCAGTGCCTAAACTAGCTCAAATGAAATAATACATGTGATGTCGCTAGCATTTCGGTAAACCCTCTGTTGAACCGATCTTATGATGTACGAATATAGTGCGACGTCGCATATATTTAGTTTTCCTTTGAAATTGTTACTTCTGAACATAAACAACCAGAACATGGAATGATCCATTTATGGGTCTCATTCCAAGTTCACAACTGCCAAACACCAATTTTCTATTCCACTGAAACCATTAGCACAAATACGTAACATAGAATCCATATCATAAACACTAAAATAGTATCCATAACACACAACTGCATAAATATAATCCAAATCACATTATTCCAAGTCATAAAAGGGACCAAATTCACAGTTCAATAAAATAAAAAACAAATACTAATAGAAGGAAATCTATGCGAGGGTGACATGGGAGATTTGAGATCATATTCTTCCAATGAATTGCCATAGTCGGATGCCTAATTCTTATGCTTCCCTCCATGTTCTTCCGACTCGGTCACCACTCATGTCTATGGCATTTTCACTATCGGCTAGCCCCTCGTCCTCATCCCCTGGAGCCCTTGCCTTATAGACCGGGATTTCTTCTCCTGGTACACTTTCCTCAAAGACCAGGATCTCTTACTCTTCCTCCAATTCCTCTTCCTCATTGGGGTGTACTTCATGATCAGGTCTAGATGCCATGGGATCCACACGATGTTCATTGATAGCAGCGGTAAACAATGCCTTCAGCTCCGCCAACTCCGTCATCACTTGGCGCACATGGTGTTCCGTGCGATGCACACGTGTCTTCGTCTCTACAAATTTCCTCATGATAATGCCCCATGTACTGCACTTCAGTTCTTTCTTTGACAAAATTGAAATGGGCAACAATTGGTATGAGATTTAATTAAATGGACTTTCGTAACCGTTCATGGAACCAAAGTGGCGGCTTGAGGATGCATTCATGCAGGTGTGGAAAGGGTACCTTTAGGACTGGGCTGGGTAGGTCCTTCAACATTTCCCTTGGGGACGTTGCGATCAAACCACATTCCTGCCTCCTAGTGCCACTGCTTCTTGTGGTAGTAGTTCATACCCTAGTACCTCGGCTTGATCTTGACACTTAATTTGATATTAATTTTTTGCTTCTCCAAGAGGGCAATGATGACATTCCCATAGGGCAGGGTGCAAATATTTGGAGCCTAGGATGCAGTGTGCATATCGTTGATAATGATGTAACAAGGGTCGCCCATCTTCTTCTCCGGGATGTAGCAGTACAACACGGTACCATTGATAGTGCACTCGAAAGGATGCCCGACTAGATAAAAATTTGCACAATGATGTTGTACACCATCCTCTCCTCAAGCTCCAGTACATCAATCTTGACGGACCTCAGTGCGATCGGCCGTTGCCCACATGAATCTTGAAGTACTTCTCGACTACACGGTTCGGGTTAAGAGCCCCTGCCGGATCATCCTCTTTGGCTCTAGGAGGCCAAGAGTCCCTACAATATACTTAAATCATCACAACCTCCGACTGACCATCTTCTCTAATGGTGCAACCAGTCACCTCGCTGATCACCTTCATCGTCAGCTGCATTGTCACACTGTTCGCTCTTGTTATGTAGTTCATATTGGTTAAGACGCTCGAAATTGGCATAGAACTCCTTGACCTCCATCTAATAGGTTATCTTGTCGAGGTAAATCAACCTCACCATCCTCGCAGGTTTGAATGGCTCTAAGAAAACATCCAAGTGGAGCGGTTTCACGTCATTGAGCCGCATGCATCTGACCTCCTTCACCCTTCTGTTCCTCAAAGTTATGAAATGTTTCTCATTTTCCTTGGACAAGAAGCATTTCTTATCAAATGTAGGCGAGAAAGGATGGTCAACAGTCCTCGCCTTTTTGGAGTAGGAGGTACTCGCTCCCTCTTTCTGTCCCTTGGACCTTTTCGTGGTTTACTTCACTGGCGACATTTATTGAACAATAAAATGTTAGAAGGTTAGTTAGACAGACCTTTCAGTGACTGAAATTTATGTTTTTTACGAGATCACAAGTACTTCCCAGATCTGTCGTTAAGATGACTGAAATTTATGTTTTTTACGAGATCACAAGTACTTCCCAGATCTGTCGTTAAGATCAATATGTCATTTTCGAAGTTGTATATTCATATGCATGATATGCGACATCGTACGTTAAATCAATTTAACCGAAAATATGTGTGATGAGTACCTGATTGGTTATAAATGCCAATTAAAGCTAACTAAATAAGCACAAGGTTTAAACACAACTACTTTAACATCAAGCACAACATGTTTCGAGAAAAAAAAAAGAATACATTGCCCCGAAGCCTAAACTATCAAAATAGAAACTTAAAAAAATGAAACCCCATAAACAAAACAATGGAGAATGACTCAATCAAACACCACATTCTTTCTTGTTGAAGTGATAGGAGCATATAGGATGGAAATAAAAAAACATTCTTTAATGTTTCGAAGATAAAAAAACAATACATTGCCTCGAAGCCTAAAATGTCAAAATAGAAACCTAAAAATGAAACCCCATAAACAAAACAAGGAGAATGACTCAATCAAACACCACATTCTTTCTTGTTGAACTGATAGGACCATATAGGATGGAAATAAATAAATGAAAGCAAACAAACACAAGTATATAATCGATGTAAGCAATAGTTACCTTGGTTAGGGTTTTTGAGGGGTACCCGATTCAACTGAGTGAATTAGATTAGTTGAATGGGAATGGGATAGATTATATATAATGATGTGCGATTTATTGATTGGGTTGGCGGTTTTTGGATCGTTTCTCCAAAGAATAGCGGTTTTGGTGTGATGTCGAGGTCTAAAAATGTGATGTGGTCGATCTGAACACTTTATATATCGGGACGTGTACGATGTCATTTTGACAAAAAATGTGACGTCGCAGCCTATTTCACAAACGATGACAATTTGAACGAAATACGTGCAAGGTCGTTGATCATACCATGGGTAAGGAAAATACTGTGGGTCCCAATCAATTTTTTGTTTGCTATTACCAGTGGAATATAAATCATCTATCTTTGACTTCGGCCACTAAGTAGATAAGACTGTAGGCTTACCGACATGTTTTCAATTTCGCTCGTAAATGAGCATAGGCCCATTAGAACAGTCGGCCCAGTGGTTGTGACTAAAAGGGATTGGACATTAATGGGTGTAGATTACGTCATCCGATTTTGCTCAAGCATATCATCATGACTGACACATACCCGACATTCAGGTGAAGTTGCACATGTACGTTGGCCTTTCAGCCCAAAATGAATTCATGTGAGCCCAAATGCTAAGCCCAAGCTAAATAGTATAAAAAGAGTATTGCAGGGTACAATTAGTTATAAAATAATCAAAAATACGTCTATATTTAATAAGACTATGGCCGGCCTCATTCAATTCTGCCTAATCGAACATGTGTTAGTCAAAAACATAATTGTGTAAGATGCTTGACTAATAATAGGATGAAAAGGATTGCCCTACTTATACAAGCAGAGATGTTATTTGGACTTACGATAGGGCATCGCTCGGAAATTGACTCTGGTTGTAGGGTTCACTAATCGTTATCATTAATGAATATATGAAGTAATTGCTTAAAATGGATACAATAAGCCATCAGATGAAGGGGGCTATGAATAAGCACAACCAATTTTAACCTTCGGAAGGTTAATATTAAAATGTTTCCTCACACGTGTAATGACGCTGTTAGTTCGTAGGGTTTATAGTAAAACACTTCATGATAAATGAGCCTACTACATGTAGAACTTGTGTGAGATTGGCTATCACGTCTTTCCTTAAACTATATTAGGATCACAACGGTGTATTGAAAGAAAATTAACCATTGTTTTATTGAACGAGTTGATTTCGTTACACCCACAAGAACATCGGCTACTATACTGGGTTACAACAATCTTAACAATGGAACCAGCTAGTGTCTAACCTATACAGGTCAAATATCAGAGGCTATTACTATATTCAAGCAGGAAAACTTATGTACCTGAAATACCTGATCTAATGATGTCAAAAACAATAACAACCTACACAATCACACCAACCTTCAGCAAGCTTAATCGTTGAACAATTTATTGTCAAACCCTCATGCATGTTAACAACTCACTTCTTTAGATTAACTGTTCATGGCCATATAAGGAAAGAAGTTTGTAGTCGCTACATCATCATGGCCTATGGCATCAGAAAACATCGGTACGGAATGTACATATGTTTAACAATCATAATCGTCCAAAAAGCAATGTTCAAATCCTGAAAAACATATTACTGTTGTAAAATAGTAGGTTGAAATTGAAAACACTATGTACCTAATAACATTTTTTGGATTTGGTCCTTAGGTAGATTGAAAAAAAATGATTGTAAACCTAAAATGCGAAGTAGCATGATATCTCTTTCTTAGCGAGTGGATGACAGATAGTTGGCGACGTCGATTATTCAATGGGAATAGGCCATTAGGTCCATGGACAGGCCCATGACATGCTAAAGACCATTGGCATCATCGACATTGTGAAGGTTATCGCATACCCTGAGGTTAGAATGACATAGAAGCAACGTCGTACATTCATATGGAATGGACCTATTAGGCCATTTTTTACCCAAAGGAAAACCCAATTTTACAAGGCAACGACATGTCATATAACATGTGCTACATTACAGTACTGGCGGGGGGATAGCTATAAGCGCCATTCTTGGTAAAAAAAAACCCCAATTGTTTTTGAAAACACATATACTGCCACAATAGCACCCTCCATCCTCATAGTCCCAAAACTTCTTGAACAACAAATCCTTTCTCCTCCAACAACTCAATAAAAAAACACACCCAAATCCACCCCCAACATATTCACAAATTGAGAAAATTAGAGATAAGCATGATGCCATAATGGGTGGGATTCCATAACTAGAAATAGTGGTAAGTTTCCATCTTTTCAACTTAATGATCCTAATGTCATTGTGGCTACATCCCTTGGATGTATTATTGAATGAGAGTTTGGTATTGCTATGTGCCTTACTGTTTTTAAATTTTATTTTACATTGTGGACTATATATACATGTAGAGTGCTACGGTTTCTTTAAAGATGTCATTTTTTATGTGTTTATGGTCTACAACATGATTCAACTTCTTCATGTCGGTTATAATATATGGAAATAACATTAAATTATTCAATTCCACCATTTCCTTTTTTTTAGGATTAGTCTCATGACCGATTTTTTAGGTGTAATTGTTAACCCCGATAAAAGGAAACGACCCGAAGAAGGGGGGATGTGAATGCCTCAAAAAGATATAGGCAAGGTCGAGGTAGGGAAATATGCAAGGAATTGATTGACATGGTGGAAAAGGGGAGGAAATTTCCTATGGATTTTGATCACATCGGGAATGGCATAGGAGAGGAAAGACATTGGTGGTCTAGTTACATAGGTTTGATTGCTAGGACAAAGATAGATTTCTTCTTGTACTAGTCGTGGGCTCGTGTTGACGACACTTACAAGGCCAAACTATGGAGGGCCATGCAATATTCCTTCGACATTGAATGTGATGATATGCCAAGATTTAAAAAGACCATACAGTGCTTTAGTGAAAGATGGAGAGATTTAAAAAACAAATTGGCAAGGGATTACGTGTTCGGAAACAAGAATAATTGCAACCCAAGAATTAAGCATCTTTTCATAAGTAAATCTAGTTGGAAGGGTTTCGTTGCAAGAAAACTAGCAGATGAACAACTGGTAAGGAATTTACATTAACGTGCTTAAAAATATGAACACAATTGGCACATGTTCTCAATTATATGTAAGCATTTTATTGTGGGATAAACATGTTTATGGCAGAGTATAGTTTCATTGTTATCTTAGAATATATATGTTATGTATTCTTGTTAGTGATTTAGAATCATAAAGGTCCATCCAATTGAAAAGATTGTGTAAAACCAGGTGAACATGCGATGTCGCACTATATTAATCGGGATGTAAATCAGTGCTTCCGATTAGCGTGCAATGCCATATATAAACTAAGTTCAAGCACTGATTTTGTCCGACAACCTCTGCGACTTCGTGGATTTACCATTCGAATAGTATGACAACATGACTGACTACATTTCAGCATCGGTTAAATACATGGGAATTATCTTTCTAAGTTAGTTATCATTGCTGATTTTTATTCTGAACCCTTTAGTCTTATCATTTTACAGGGTCTAAGAGATAGAAAAAGTAAGCTTGCTAGAGGAAGCAAGATGCGCCATACAATAAGTCGTGAATGTTTTTGCACTAGCTACAGGAATAATCACGAAGGAAATATTCTAGGCAAGAGTTTTTAATAAATTGGACCACAGAATGACGAAAAAGGAAGAAAGGGATACTACAGATTATCCCACGCCCGATGAGGTTTCACGTTTTGAGAAATGGCTAAAGGGATACAAATGGCATGGAAGAAGGAGGGCAAGTTCCACACCAAATATGCAGAGTTGGTAGCCAAAAAAATCTTAAGTTTTGCATTTGCATTTGGTTTTGTTCATATGATATGAATAATTTTTCAAGACTAAATTCGAGCAAGTGAGATCGTTTATTGGTTATTTTATAGGAGGCTAAAAATGAAAAAAAAAAGAGTCTGGTGAGTTCATAGAGGATGGAAATGATATACTAGGTGTTGCACTAAACAAGAAAGAACATTTGGGTCAGGTACGGGGTGTCGGCATGCTCGTTACACATAGGGACATCTTTGTCAAATCTCGACCACCAAAGGTTGATAGTGCGTCTAATAGTCAACAAAGAGATATTGATGCTTTGAAATCCACATTAAGACAAATAGTGGCATATGTCTCGCAACAATCAAATGGGACAAAAATGCGACTTGACTTGGAGAGAATCATTGGAAGTTCAAAACTAACAACGTCAACTCCCCCTCATGTTGCTTCTCTGACAACCTCAACTGTACATGACCACCCGGAGTGTGATAGTAAGCTCATCCCCATCTCCAACTTGGTCAACACCCCTTACCTTCGATAGACTAAAAACAAAGTTAGTTGATGCCACCCAACGCAACATTAAGGTTTGAGTAAATATATTACAATATTTACATGGCAACATATTTCATTCTCTATGTTAAATTATAAAGTTGTTCTGTTTCGGATAACTGCTTGTGCATACTACTTTCCGAACGTATAAATGGAGAGAGTCACATAGTGGCGGAAGGTAAAGCATACACATCTAGACTAGTGCATAATCATAAGCCCGTCGCAAATGATAATGTGGTGGTCAATGTGAAAAAGGCCCTTGCAGATGGTGTGGTTCTTCCAGTTCCAGAAACCGAGGCAAGGACAGTAGACAAGGCGTTGGGAATGTTTGTGGAATGGCCCCTTCGTTTAGTGGGTATTTTTGAGAACTGGCCTACAAAGAAGGTATAACATGATAATTGATATAAAATTAAATGTGAGTTGAGACAAATGTGTCTTACATAAATTTTAAGGTTGTTTTAATGTAGATCGAGACAAGGATTAGTAGCCCGATAAAATTACCTAATCTATGTGGGGATCCTAAACTGACAAAGACTCGTGTTTCTAGAATGAAGCCACCACCATACAATCCATTGAAGGATGGTTCCCTAGAGAACATCCACACAACTTTGATAGCACACCCTCCCTCATGTTTGTACAAAATTCCCGTGGAAGAAGTCTAATTTTGGTACAGGGTAAATCCTATTATTCGGAAGGAGAATTTGGAAGACCTTTTCAATTTCAATGATGTGTCGCCTCCCGTGATTCAACTACATTTCTTGTAAGTTTCAATTCATCACCCTCACTTTAATCATCGAAATTAATGTGCGTGTAGCTCTTTCATGTGTATAGGCTCTAACCATGTACTACAATAACCCTGTTTATAGGCTCTTGCATGTACAATCTGTTTCCAAATTCAAAGGTTGGATAGGGGTTCTTTGCTCATAAAAGATCCAACATGACCATGTGGCGATGGAGGAGCGTTTGGCCTATTTGAGCTCGCGGTTGATGCAAAAGGACAACTCCATAGACATCACACCTTATTACGAGTGGTGAGTCATCTCTAGTTACTTCATTAGTCTTGTTTGGATTTTATTCAAGATTATGGGATTGTATTGAGGTAATGACAATTTCATTTTTGTAGCAAATATTGAATGGTGTCCATCATTGTTCTTCCATCAAACACGGTGTTAGGTACAATCCATTACATTAAACGCCCCCGGAAACTATTTCATTCATAATTACTAAGGTGATGACAGATCACGTTATTACCAAGCATAAAGGATGCACGTGGAAGTCCCTGAAGGTTACAGTTAACTTCAAACTTGTATTATGAAAATAGGATTTTCTAGAAGGTACTTCACTACGTGTTTGTGAATAATTTGTCTATTTGAATATCATAAAAAACAAGTGAGCGTGTAGGAAAGCGGTTACGATTGCATGAACTTTATGAAGGACTTGGTCTTACTTGTGAGGGAGAATAAATTTGATCTACAACATGTATCTATTTTTCTCACCTATATATTTAGTCTAATCAATAATGTCTTGACTATGCACTCGTTGTCGTAGTATTTTCCTCAGGACAAAGCGCCATACCCCATCAAGCTTTTGGAGGATGTACGCGAAAGTTAGGCGCTCTTTATGATGGTAAATAATTTGAAGCCTTTACTTAACCCATCTACCATATGGGAAACTTTGATTAGGTTGTTTTTTTGTTAAAATATCATTCTCTCAAATGCCCATTGATACTTTCCAAGGTAATTTTGACACCTTGACATAGATCTCTCTAGCTATCTATGGAGTACCAATGGTAAATTTCATTTTGTGAAAATTTGGTAACCTACTTTGTGTATGGATGGTGTAGTTTCCTTGATTGATGTAGTAACATGCAATATTAAAGGGCTTTCGACCCAAGGACCTCTTTTCTATAAATATAAATTGTTGTATTTGAAAATTTGACCGACGTCGCATAACATTATTACAATTTGGCTAAAACGGCCCCAAACAACAGACAACGCTCATATTTCTCAAGAAATACTGAACGAACACTAAATAGAGCAAGGTTGCAGCATGAACCACGACGCCAAAAGCTACATTGCAGAGACGATCAAATGAAACATAAAATTAACCCTAGTCGGACCTATATCTGCAACATTGGTCTTATAAAATGACGTCGTGTTTTTTAACATCCCACGTCATCATATAATAGATTCTGAACACCGAGATATCGCAAACTCTCTTTTGCCGTCTACAATGAATTTTCTTAATGCGTCGTCGCTCACTACTCGAACAATGGTTCGGAAAATTAAAAATTACACCAGTTTCTCAGGAAAAAAATGCGGTTCAAACCAGCGGAAAAAATCATACTAAGCGATGTCACTTACAAAATCAAGAGATTTCGCATGGAGTACAGACCGTTGTCGCACACTTCATAGTTAATATCGATCACCAAAACATCGAATGAAGATGGGGGAGTCGGGAGGCTCAGAATAAAAATCGATGTCGCTCAACTGTCGGCAAGGCCGTCGGTTGATGACTATTTTCCTCGATCCTTTCCATTTCGAACTGAGGTAAAAATGTACTTTTTACTACAGCCACATTTACCTTGGTTTTTAGAGGGCTGAAAACCGAGGTAAAAAGCCCTCCGGAATTGAGGTAATAGGTGTTGTCTCTTGTAGTGTGAGAAATCTAGTTGTTATAACGAATCCAAAAATATCACCCGATAATATTATTGCTTATATATATACTCAAATATGTGGTCAAAGTTTGATAGAGAATAGTGTGAAATAGTAAGTATGCTAATTGATGTGGGACAGTGGGAGTACTTGTTTTGTATATTTTCAATCTGTCATAAATGGAGGAATCAATTAATCCCAATAACTATTGGGACCCATTAAACACAAAATTCCCTTATTTTCTAGTTTGGGATTATGATCAAATGAGTTTTATTGTATTGGGTTGCAGGGATAAATGGGATTGACATCTCAATCTTCCCATACACCCATTTAACATTGGATAATTATGGGTACCTAATTAATATCCAATCAATTCCCGTCTTTTGATGAGGATATTATTAGTGTAATTGGACTCTACTCAAACGTGAATATTTTTTACACTTTCTGACTATTTTTATGGTTAAATTTTTTAAAGTTCATCAGATGCCTAACTCTAGTTGTAAACAAGTTTGTTCGAGTTCAACTCGTTGAAAATATTTTGAACTACTCCATCCATCCCATTTCAACAATTGATCTTTAATATATTTTATTAGGAATAATTAAAACTTGTAAAAATTTTATATTCTGAAAATATATGTTATAACTAATCTAATAATATACTCCCTCCGTCCCACTTTAAATTGCTTATTTACTTTTTCACGGTCTTCAATGAGCATGTTTGACCGTAGATATGTCTAGTTACATATAATAATGTCGCATAAAAAATTGATATTTGGAAAATAGATGTTAAGACAAATTTAACAAT
>JAULKM010103943.1:0-25060 GCA_032355605.1 Rubia tinctorum | reverse complement strand
GATTTATGCTCTATGATCTCGTCCAATACAATTCTCATTCAAGATATCTAAACTCGTCAAAATATAGGTTCTTGACCTACTTTTCGAGCGTCTTATACATTGTTGCTTCCATCATTGTTAAATTCTTGTGAAAGAGCGCATAGCTCTAATCCCGACTCTTACGTTTAGAACAGTTGGTAGGAAAGAAAAGAATTGGGAGGATGGACAAATTGAAAGAGCAAGAGTATGTATTTCCGAGAAAGAAAGAATACAATTCCGTTACAAGATGGCCAACTACCTTTCCAACCTAAATTTATCTCTTCCGTCATGACTAAAATGACGCTATTACAATTATAACCTCATTTCCTAAACCCTAAAAACCCTTTATACGGTCAATTTTGCTTATCATATCATCCCATATGTAATAAATAAAAACACGTAAGAATTGTTGGGACACAATTTTTAACATATTATGACAAGTCTTCAAATCAATTTTCAAAGTATAATAGTAAATCCCTACTCTCTTTTTTGATTAAAGATCCCAACTTTACTCACATCATAAGGTATGACTTAAGATGTGTTTGACAGGATGCTTACAAGATGGTTTACTTATATCATAAGCCGCTTTTATGGGGGGAAAAGGCTTTTACATTCAATAAATTGTTAAAAATATGATTATCTAGAAATTAAAAGATAATTTTTGAAGGATGGATCTGTTTAAAATAAGGATGGATCTGTTTAACCATACAAACTGCCCTTGTATAATGATAAAAGTTAGCCGAGTGAAATCACATAACACATGTAAAACTATGTTTATCGGTGACTGCGAACCTGCGATCGTTTCCTTTTAAAAATAAAAAAGGAAATGGGAATAATACGGCCAACCACATGAGTGTTGGGGCTAAAATTGATTCCCAAAGAAAAGGAGAGAGCCTAGCATTCGCCACTTGTCCATTTTTTATAGGCTGAAAATATACCAAATCAAATCCAATATAATCTTTTTATCTCCTTATATATATATATATATATATATATATATGATTTTCTCTTTTTTAAAAGAGTCCGTCTCTTGAAAGACGGTCTTTCCATAAGTCATGGAAAGACCAAGGTTTAAAGTATAAATTAGAAGAAATGAAGATAAATTTTTTGGGTTGCATGAACCGGGTTATAAAATTTATAACTACTAAATGTTACATAATAAACTTTAATATTGCAACAAAAACCTTTTACCTTTTATTATTTAAATAAACCCCATCTTTCCATAATCCTATGGAAAGACCGTCTTTCCAAGACTTTGTCTTATCTTAAACGCAAATAATTAAAATTCAATATGTATTAGAATTATTTTTTTCAAAATTACAAAATATACAATGCATATTATCTGTTGAATTTGAAATAAAAATACAAAGAAAACATGAAAGTAATTTAGAAAATTGGGTAAAATTATATATAGTTAAGCTTATATGGGTCTACGGGTTGGGTTTGGGTCGGGTCTAGTCTGGGCCTGAGTATTTTAGCCTCGGACCCGGACCCGTATCTAAAAATCTAGACCCAAACGCGGACCTGGACCCGGACCCAATGGGTCTAAAATGTTATGACCCATACCCGACCCAATGAGTCTAGACCCTGTGGGTATGGATCGGGTTCTAGACCCATGATAATCCCTACTCTATACCAATTAAACTGCACACTTACTATTTGGCAGTCAACAACGATAAACTTTGACCACATATTTGAATAGATATATAAACAACAATACTATGGTATGTCATATTGTTGGATTCGTCGTAATAATTAGATTCTAAATATTAACTTTTTATTTGCCGTTATAATACGTAGTTAAACATATTAATGGTCAAATATGTTTCTTAAAAACTGTGGAAAAGATTCTTTGAAATTTGGTTTGGAATGGAGGAAGGATAAAGATTAGGTAAAAAGCAATACGACCTACGGTCAAATATGCAAAGTTTTAGGCACAGAGGAAAAAAAAACTATGTTAGTGACTACTAATCATGTAGCTCATATATTCTTAACAAACCGCGTATTGCTTTAAAATGAGAGCTCTATCTAATATCTCCGGATCGTTGCAATTTTCCAATCTGATTAAAACCTCTACCTATCTAAAGTTCCTCAATTTCTTTCAAATGCTCAATTTCAGCCAATTGATTAGCCTGCAACTCATCATGCTACTTAGAGGAACTTGTAACAACATTGACAACAAAAACCAATTGTTTAAAGAAAGATAGAATCAGAGGCACCTCTCTTCCTGCAACAACAAGTGTTAGTTGTAATTGATGAGCCAAATAATGAATATAATAAGCATATTTACAATCACTGTGTAACAATGTTTGCAATCCATTTCACTCCTCACGCACATTACTTGTCCCGTCATATCCCTAACCTCTTATATTCTGAATATTAAGATTATGATGTGAAAGAATATTACAAATCTCCATCTTTAAAGTTAAATAATATGCATCTTTAACAAGGTCTAAATCTACCGAAACCATTTCTATCAAAAAAATTCTAAAGATGGTGGTCATATTCCCCCTCTTAGAAACGTCTCTAGATTTATCCACAATCAAGCAAAAGTTAGAATCACCAATCTCTCCACATATTATACTTTGCACTTTACCGGCAAAAATATGTAGAATCTCTTTTACAATTTTAAGCGAAGTGTATATGGCATTTTGTTAGCATTATCCAAAATAACTTCATATACTTCACTGTTATACGATGGAAAAACTTGTAGCATTTCCAAAAAAAATCTTATTTTTTGAGCTATGACGTTCATCCTGTTGTCTAAGTGCAGACCAGTAATGTCAAACACTTAACTCCATATATAGATATTTTAAGTTGCAATCAATTGCTTTTAATTTTTTTTGCACT
Organism: Rubia tinctorum; assembly: GCA_032355605.1. Lineage (NCBI taxonomy): Eukaryota > Viridiplantae > Streptophyta > Magnoliopsida > Gentianales > Rubiaceae > Rubia > Rubia tinctorum. Next base: position 22,192 of record JAULKM010103943.1, on the reverse strand, counting down.
TTGCTTCTCTGCTACCATTCTAATGTGAGTTGATTGATTCCTTAGATTATAAAACCAGTTGGTTGCGAAGTTATGTGTTGTAATGGAAACCTTTCCCACATAGGTTAAGATGACACATTCGTTTCCATTGCTTAATTTCCACCAATTTCACAACCCTGTAACGGTGAATGTATGTGAACCACACATTCCAACTAGCCTTTTTGCAAATAGGAAACAATAAAATATAATAAACCGCGTCTTTTGACGTGAAGTACTCTAACCAAGGATAATACTGAAACCAAGTTTTTGAAGCCGACGAGGATGACTTTCAGTACCAAAGTAAGGATAATATTTTATAGGTTGATATGTCCCAAATCTAATATACGCGCTTTTAACTATATCTTTTTCATTTGAATCATACGTTTCAATTTGTTTACGCAAAGCCAGATCACGTAATAAAGTATGTGAATAAATACCTTCACTGTTTTCATCGTTCTTTGCATTATTTTATGGAGGGAGCTCTATACGTGGTCACTAGAAATAATAGGATTAATTTCACATTCAACGACTTCAGCTGAAGTAGTATGTTGTGTATCATCTTCAATAATCATGTCTTTCTTTTGAGGTATGAAATAAGAAGTGATTTGTTTTCTCTTTGATATATTTTTAGAATAGACCTGAACAAGGAAAAATTATGAATTTTTTTAAAAAAATAGAGAATTTGAACACTCTAAATTTATAAATGATAGATTAAAAATAAAATTAAATACATTTCGTTGATTTTTTTTGCTTTGCTTCTTGATATCCTATTTGACGATTTTTTGCTTATTTAAATTGTGTGTATGATTCTTGAAAGATATCACTTATATTTATACTATTTTGGTATTAGGAAAAAAACTCAATCCTAGTCGGAATCAAAATATTTTTATTTAGAGTAAAGTGCTAAAATAACCCTACCTTTTGGTTGAAAGTACTAATATAACCATACAATCTCAGAAAGTGTCAATCTAACTCTTAACTTTGATGACTTTTTGGTAAACATTTTTTGCCTGGATTTTAGTGAAAAGACAATTGTGCCCTTGACTTAAAAAAAATTAAAATATGAAAAACCTCTACTTTCAATCCCATTCCTTTTTACGACCCTATGGTTTCTTTCCTTCGTCGCCTTTGATCCACTTTATGTTCTCCGATTCCACTTCTTGCCCCTTTTCTCAACCCAGACCAAATCTTTGATGAAATCATTCCTTTTATTTCCATACTCCATTCACCAAAGTTAATAATTTTCCTCCTTTTCTTTTTTATGTTTTTTTCTTTTCTGTTCTTTTGGTTTCATTTAATCACTACCTCTCAATCGCAATAAGCGGAGTGGTCTGGAAGCTTCCTAATGAGAGCATGAATGGACGACCCAAGTTGAAAAGGATATCACATCGACAGCAGGTACGTAGAGGATGAACCACCATCTTTGGGGGTGCGCGGGATAGGCGACGGTGATCCACCCTTCTTCAACGGCGGAGGTGGAGAATAATCATATTTTGGTGGGCACGACACACTAATCCTGGCTATATCCGGATATGCAACAATCGTCTCATGCGGCGGCGTAGAAATTTTCTTAGGGGGCGAAAGGGGTTGACCACGTGGTTGGGGAAAGGGTGGAGGGGTTCTCTTGGGCGGGGAAAATGGGTTGGGGTGGTGGTAGAAGGCTGGGGGTGGTGGTGGCGGAAAGTGGTGGCTGGCGGGCGGGAGGAAGAAGAGCAGTGGGGTTTTTTTGTATTTTTTTAAAAGAGGGGTAAATGGGAAAATCAATTCATCTCATGCCGGAATTCATTTCGTCAGTGCCAGAATTAGAGAGTCGGGTTATATCGGATAACCCTTTTAAAAGAAAAGATTAGATTGACACATAAAATAATTAGTTTGGGTTAAATTGGCACGTTCTGAGATTGCAGGGTTACATTGACACTTTTAACCTAAAGTTAAGGTTGTAAATGTATTTATCCCTTCTATTTAATATAACTTTTAAACCATTTTCCAAATTACCTTTTAAAAGAAAAGGTCGGATTGACAAATACAATAATTAGTTTGGGTTAAATTGGCACGTTCTGAGATTGCAAAGATACATTGCCACTTTCAACCTAAAGTTAGGGTTATAAATGTATTTATCCCTTCTATTTAATATAACTTTTAAAACATTTTCTAAATATAGTTTGGATAAATATTAAAGGTAAAGTTGGATAAAAGAAATTATATTTCTTGTTCGACTCTACAATTAAAAAAAAAGAATCATACCCCATTTTAGGTTAATTCATTTTTCAATTTTATATAGGTTAGTTTATATTTGGTGGGGGGGGAATTTGAAACAAAACAGAATATAATCAAGTTGAAGGAGTAAAATTGCAGAATGTGTAAATTGTAACTGCAGAATTAGGCAAGCTGTTCTTTCTCGGTGGTGATCCAAACTAGCTTCTCGTTGGTCTGGTACACTGACAACACGATTAGCATCGTCTTCTACAATCAGTTACCACAAATGTCAAAATCGTATCATTCACAGAAATTGATGTACAATCAAGCCTAACTTCTGCTTTGATTTGCTTTGATTAGGTAACACTAGTGTGGGAAAGGGGGATTAAATGCGATTCTATCGAATCAGAAAAGGCACCAACAAAAGAGGTTCGTACAACCGCCTTAAATTGAAGCGATAGAAGGTGGTTATTTTCCGCCTTCATGCAGCTGGTGGAACTGCTTTTAAAAGGCTTCCGAGTTTGGAACCAGGTTCATTACGTTAGCTCATGTTGACATTTCTAGCACCATAAGCTACACTAATTCTAGTACCTGAAGTAACGTAGGAGCCACTGAAAATGTTTATGAATCGAGTCAAATTATAATTCTTGATACACTGAATATGGTTTTCAAGTTCGGAAATATCGTTGGTTGTTGAAGTTCCGAGTTTGGAACCTGAGTGAGTACATCGGTGCTCATGGAATGGTTTCTGATTTGGGTCCACTTTTCGGACCAAACCCCTTTTTTTGTCTCTAATTCATTACTTATTGATTACCATTTACAAGATTGTAAATGCAATTGGCTGTACTTAGGGATGATCATGGGTCGGGTATAATAAGACCCAAACCTGACCCTTAAAAAATTAGTTAGACAAGACCCGTAGGGTCTGAAAATTTTATACCCAAACCCGATGGGTCAAACACAAGTGTGGGTCCAAAACGGGTCCTACATTGGTCTAATTTTCTAAACAAATTCTTCACTTAATATAATTATATGGTCTTAAATACAAATAATTCTTGTTAAATATGCATTTGAATTAATTTGTCAAGGGAAAAATATAAAATACATATTATTTGTTGAATTAAAAATACAAATACAAATAGAATATGAAAGTAATTTAGAAACTAGAGTAAAATTATGTATATAGTTAGGGTTATATGGGTCTACAGGTCTGGGTCTGGGTCTGGGTCGGGTCTCGATCTTAATATTTTAGACCTGAACCCTGACTCGTTTTTTAAAATTTAGATCCAGACCCAAACCCAGACCCGGACCCGATGGGTATCAATTTTTTAGACCCATGCCTGACCCAACGGGTCTAGACCCTGTGGGTCTGGGTCTGATCCTAGATCCGTGATCATCCTTAGCCATAATGGTTCCGAGTTCGGAAAATTGAAATCGGGACTTAACATTTTGAAGTAGGAGCCGAGGAATGATTTCCGAACTCATAAGGCATTTCGACTGCTATGGAAATATATTTAATTCTTTGCTAAACCGGGCCTAAAATAGGCTCAAATCACCAATAATGTTTCCAATAAATTTCTAATACATTTGTAGAGTTTACAAAAATGTATAGACATCGCTACATTAGCAATTATCTATACACAGGAATAAAAATCATGTAGATTCTATTGCACACATAACATCTAAACTTTCTAACTTTCTAACACTCCAGACATAATTGCAGTTTCAAAAAGAATCTACAGACAATGCTAATCAAGCAACTATCTATAGATAGGAATAGAAAATAATCAAATTCTATTCCGCAAAATACGTGCCACGAGTTTTAAGATATGTTTTATAATACCATGTTAGGTCTTCCAAGAATTGCGGGTCAGACATTTATTAGATGTCTTTCCAAACAATTTCTTGCCACGTTGATGTCATCCTATGAATACAACTTGTATTTATTTGGAAAATTCGGTGGACATTACAATATAGTAAAATAGTCCGAGTAGGTTCGTAGAATATAGTTGAAATAAAAATAATTTAAGTTTATGAACTTGATACTTACTTTATCAATCTCTAGGTAATGCAACCGGACACCCATTGTGGTAGTGCTCCATTGTGGTTAGCCCTAATGTCACCCCGATAGTGGTGAGACTCTCTCGGTGGCGGCTCCGAATCGCTAATAAGATCGTTAGGATTTTTAGGTACGACAAGGTCGGTGTGGTTCACTAAATTCAAGATCAAAATTTCCTGATGATGTAATCGTTTGCCCCTGAGAATGGCCTCCTTTTGCAACATGTATATTCTTGATGGTTTAGCCATCTCATAAGAACAGACAATTCTGAAAGCCTCCTTTTGTGTCACGAACACACCAACCTCTCTTGCGCATCCCGGGTGATCGGATTTTCCGCTTACCTAACACAAGATGTCGTGCTTACTGATAAGAATGAATTGACCTTCCATTATATCTTTTTTAATTTAGCCTACCACAATGGAAGATATATAGTATTAATATAAACTTGAGGGGCAACCAATAATCCAAATGTTCACGAAAATAAACAAAGCCACTTAAAGAACATACCATTTTTTTCCCGCAAGTTCAATGTCCTCATCTTTGTCAAACTCACTTTTTTTAGCCTTGAGATTGGATCACACAGATCTATTTGATCCACATTTATTGGAACAACTAATGCCCTCGCCTCCTCGGACATTCCCCTTTGAATTGCTAGTAGAATATTTTGTTCCAATTGTTCTCTTATCATCTCGAGTGCCACCAATCCATAACCTCCACAACTCTTTTGATGCAGAGTTATGTTCAACATAACTTTGAGTGTTTTCTCTTCCCTAGTACCCTACGAGAAAAGAGAAAAACAATGTGACATGAACACCACTAAACCTAAATGTAAACCATTTTAATTTGTAGTAGACTAATGTTTTCTCATTCTCTATGACTCTTCTTTTGTGGATCTCCCAAATCTCCGGTTGAATATATGTGTAAGTTAGCCACCGATGATCGTCTTTTCTACTCGAGATAATGAAATCTCGAGAAAGTGTGTACTTGTGTTCTCGCCAACTTTTGGATAACATCTTCATGGCTAAATTTCTTAACTCGTCCATATCGGGGGCATCGATTTCAAAAGGTCTCTATTTTTTATGACGAAGATGGAGAAGTGTAAAAACGATTGGCTTCCCCACCAACAACTATTAGATTAATCGGATTAGAATTTTTTTAAACAACTAGGACGAGGTACCTTGAATTCCATCCATAGGGTGGCTTTGTATTCCTTTGGCACATTGTGCCAATTATCGTAATGTCCACCGAGCACGACCGACTTTTGCAACCCAACTTTACCACTTCCCTGGTCTTCCAACAAACATTGGCCCATTGTGTTAAAAACTAATGAGGTCATCTTCTTCCTAGTCATTCTCCATTCCAATGTTCTACAATGTATTTTTGAAATTCCCACCTCTCCGTTCTCTGTTTCCTCATCATTCTCATCAACCGTTGTTTCCGTATTTCTATCATTGGAATTTAATGCATCATCTTGACCCCTCTTCCTTGACATTGGATTACCACCCACCCATTCAATTCAACACATGTAATTCTTTATTGATCCTATTTCCTCAAACCCTAGATAGAGTAAAAAAACAGCAACATGGTGTACTAATGAACATTAATCTATACACAAAATAAATATGGTGGCAAAATTAATGATTGAGCACAAATGGAGAGTATTAAAATATAGAACTGGTGAGCGTCGTTTTACTCGCCAAATAATCTGCAAACTCATAAAAATATGAATTAGTGTACCACTATGTAGAGTTGATCCCACGGGGAGCAAAAGCTACAATTATAATTTTTTCCCAACTAATTTCGTAAACCTTTTTGGTGTAGCCACCACGCTTTAAATTTAATAATTTTTCTATCACTAAAAATGCAAATGAATAATCTACAAATGAGAAATACATAAATATATATACATGTGAATGATATCGGCTAAGAATAACACATGCTAGTTAATAATGATCATAGGCACAATGATAAATCAATCCTTACATATCTAGTAGTTATAGAAAGGTAGTTACACTTAACCTCCCAAATTATTTCTTACTTTATCGACAGTTAATTAATTATAATTAACTAACTATTTCCCTTACCAAAATGCCCCCACAAAGTATTCACTGAACTATAACACATTTTGATAGTATTAAGAAATAAAAGAACACGGTATAGCATTTACCAAATCAAAAGAAAATATCAATGCAAACTCAATTTTTTCCTACCTTACTATCACAGTCTTAGTTAGTTAGCTTTTTCCCCCACAAGATTGTACTACTTACTAACCCTTTCCAACGACTACGTATTGGTGGAATTGGATAGCAATATCCTAACAACACTCCAGCTGTCCAGAGCAAAAAATATTAGAAATAAAATAAATCTAGAACAATCTAGAACATGCAAGAATCAATTATAAAGCAATTAGGCCTCACAATTTAAAACTAGCACTCATTATTCTCTGTCGATAAACGAATTAGCTACTCATGATATGCATAAAAACTTGCAAAAGAAATTATCTGAAAACATGATATCGAATTAAACTAAGAAAAGAAATTTATTCCAGAAAATGGGTTTTGTTTGGGGAAACTGAACCCTTTCCAACGATTACGTATTGATGGAATTAGATAGCAATATTCTAGAAACATTCTAGTTTTACAGACTTAAACATCTTGGAAATAAAATAAATCAAGAACAATCAAGAACATGCAAGAATCAATTATAAAGCAATTAGGCCTCATAATTTAAAACTAACACTCATTTTTATCTGCAGATAAACAAATTAGCTACTCATAGTATGCATAAAAAATCACAAAAGAAAATGTCTGAAAACATGATATTGAATTAAACTATGAAAATAAATTACTCCGTGAAAAAACGGGTTCCATTTGGGCAAACTGAACCCTCTGCGAAGGAACTGATTCTGGAAATAATTAGAAAAATAATATTTGTGAAATTATGAACTGATTCTAAGTTAAAAAGTGCGTAAATAAATGTCTAAACTGGTGCCTCTTATGTAGAGGAGAGGTTCAGCAAAAAGATCATCTAAATCATTTCCAAATTTGAATTCTAATCTTAGCCTTATCTAAATAAGGGATAAGAATCATAATCTAATAACATCCCTACAAAATATCCGAACATTCACCATAAATTCTGATCATATCATCCATGAAATCAGCTCCAAATCAGCTCTAAAAATATCTTCAATCTGCTCCCACAGTTTTGTACACGTCCGAATATTTGTGCTCGGTATTTTGACTGCCTTCTTTTTGCCATAATTCCCAAAACCTCATCATTTTTCTCCAAATTCCTCTTTAGCCTACAAACCTGCAATCTATAACACATAATAAACGTAAAGTGCACATTAATCCAATAAAATCACAATAAACCTCAAAAAAAAATAACACAATTTATACGCATCAAGAACCAACATATACGCACAAAATTTAGTTTCATCATTTACCTTAAACTCTAGTAACATAGTTACTAGTAAGCACTCAAGAAAAAACTCTAGCTCCTACTTACTTTTGATTCCAAAATTCTCATTGATGAACAAACCCTAGTTTCTTCTTGCTTTTGAAACCAAACTCTAACACAAATAGATTTTTGAGGAATTAAAGATTACCATTATGTTTGAAGAATTTGATGAAAAGAAGGTAATAAGGGTTGAGTGTAGGTTTTGCAAGAGAAAAAAGCGAGAAACTCACGCTCAAACTTTGGGAATCTATTGCTTACTTTGAAATGTTTTTAATGTTGTAATATAAGCCCTTCCAACATTCGTTTTTGAACTCGGAAAAGATTAGGTCCTTTGGTCATTTAAGAGCTGCAAATGCTCCATGAATAGAAATAATTCGGCTCTTCATGATGTAAGAGTAGACTAACTTCCAGACTGGGAAGATGTGTGGGTATAAAAAAATAACCAAATCGAGTACAGTTTTAAGAACACAATTTTGAGCAAAAATCCTAAATTTCCAAAGTCAATCTAATTGAAACTGCTTAATCCATACTAATCCAATCAATAATTATGAGTAGGAGGAGAGAAGAAAGAGGGGCAGTTAATGCGTCATCCCGGAGTCATGCTCTGTTTACTAAGATCGGAGCTTCAGAGAAATTCTTTAACGACGAAACTGTAAGGAGGTATGTAAATTTTTTGCAAAATATCTCTTCTAGCAAAACAAATCCGGGAAGTAACTCTGGGGAAAATACTCTAACAATCAATTAGTCTTTCCTTCTGAGAATTAGAATTTCTCAGTTTAGTTTCACTTACCTCAGCCAGTGTTGCTCACCTTGTATGTATAGGTGATTATCTCCATGTCCCCGCTTTACTAGAGTCTAAGGTCGTGAGTCACTTTGTGGTTCCATCATGAATAGTGTAATCTCGGTTTATGGCTAAGTGTTGATTGTGGCTTCGCCTTTGTCGGTTCGTTGTTAACACAGACATTGGAGTGAATCATTATATGCATTCCTTGTTTGTTTAGTCGAGGTCGAGTATTGGGATGGGCCTAAAGGCCAACAGCTTCCCCACCATATAGGATGGACTTAATTGTAAAAATTGAAAAGTTCACCGGTTGTATTGAAATCAATTTGGATAGAACTGGACGTTAATGACGTTCATTGACATTTACAATATCAATTAATGATGTCTAATTAACTGTTTACCATTTTAACGGCATTTAGGTTGGTTTTAATCAGAAGCGGGCCCAATTTATTTGCTAGCGGGCTGAATTGTTTTGGCCTCATATATCCATGACAGACATCGGTATTATGTCCATCAAATTTTTCTAAGTACAACATGCATGCAACGTCGATTACATAGTTGGTCAGAAAAATGCCCATTTGAAAAGCAAGTTGGCTGAAATGACTAGGCCCAAAGTTAGTCAAATCGACATTCGCATTACCATCGGTTCCCTATGCGACTTATAGGCGACGTCACACTGGGGCGCGGAATACACAAGGATCTTAACGACTATATATATAGACCCCTCCTCATGATCTACTTTAAATATTCAACTTTCCCTCGAATTCCAATAGTCATCCTGCTCATCCTATGAAAATGTATGGTTTCTACATGTGGTTAGTTAAAATTTTTTTATATTCACTTTTGAATTTGTTATTTATAATGTGTTTGAATGTGTTATTTGCTTCATCGATTAGGTTATGTGGTGTTATAATGTCAACCAGGTTTATGGCTAAATTGTTTTTGGCTAAGGTTCTCGTTTTTGCCTATTTTCTGCTGCTGTCAAAGCTACTCTGTTCCTTGAATGCAACGTCGCATGTCAATCGTTCATCTTTCAGTTTGAGAGACAAGTGTGTGACGTCGCTTGTTCATAATTTCACTAGGTCATGTTGCATATGACATCACACTTTTATCGGTAAACCATTCAGTTAAAAAATCTGGGTGTGACATCGCTTTCTCATAAATAGTATAACATTTGATCCAACATATAACGTCGCCTACTTGTCGGTTAATCACTCGGTTATACCGATCTATCAGCGACTTCGCTTATTTATAATTTTTGCAGTATATGACGTCGCACACGAATCGCTTAATTATTAATTTTTACTAACCTATGTGCGACGTTGCTTAAGCATGTCACATTGATTTATTAGTTGATTACCTTGGAATTTATTTTAAACGAATTATTAAAATATGAATTTCAGGAATTATGTCTGGCAGTGCTAGTTCGTAACACTCTCTCATTATGGTGAGCACTTTAATTTTTACATTTAGATAGCATTTTCTAACTTTTCTTACCAATATTTAAGTTTAATTTATAAATATTTCCTTCACTAATAGATCCACAACGATTTGGACGATGAACGTCCACGAACTACATTTGGCGACATCGTTCATCATTTCATCCACACCCTGATGCAGACGAACTTCAGAGACATTCCCATCCTGGTAAGTTATCCTGTCACATATTTTTAAATATTTTCATAACTATTTTTTCTAGACTTTACTTTCATATTAACTGAACATTTTTTTGTTTAAAATCCAGTACGTCCCTAGCCAAATTGTGGAGCTCCTTCTGCCATACATGTTTCTTGATGTGCTCAGGTGCAACGGACGGGAGTACCACATGCATTACTCGGGGAACAAAAGGCTGAAGACCTTGACTCTGAAGGGGTTTGAGCAGTTCCTTATTGGTGAGTAACTCACAACAGAGGACACGATCTACTTGAATCTGGTCAATGGTGTTGGCCCTGTAGTTTTCGATGTCGAAATTCTTCCCTATTGATATTAATTGTGTTAATTCATATTTTGAAAATTATTGTTTTTGGTGTATTACGATATTTAATCTTTATTTAATAATCCTTTTTGTTAGCTATGTTATTTTAATGTTCATCAATCCCTAGTATCTAACCTAACGTACGCACAAAGTTTTAATTGTAGTATCAGTAACAAAACAAAAAAACTCCAAACCCTTGCTTCAATCATTCTTGAACTAGCAAATCGAGAAAAATTACAGAAGCAAACTCGAACTGTTGACCAGCTACTTGGTGGGCTGAAATTTTTTGGCCCACCAACCAAAGTCTGCAACGTCGCCAACATGTCACCTAAATTTACAACTGTGCGATGTCACATATATCGAGGCGGACAAACACAATGCTTCAAAACGATGTCATTTTGAAACGAGTATAAATGGGGGACCCTGAAAATCAGTTCAACTATTTACTCACAAGTTTCCTTCGAATTCCAATAGTCTTTAGTTTCCTCCTCATCTTCTCTACTCAAGAAAAACGTTTGTTCCTCCCTATCTCCTAACACCTAACCTTTTGAATTCTTACTTTATAATATCAGATCTGTGGTCTGTGAATGTGTTTTGATTTTTTGACCATCTAGTTTTATCTCGGATTTACGACAGTGTGCACTTTCTTTGAGTTTAAACATAGGTACAATGTTTTTGTATGTTAACAAAGGTTTTTTGTTTAATATGATGTTGATTATGCTTCATTTTTTTTGGTTGCATGTGTTTTTTCTCATAACTTCCTCTGATATATGCTACGTCGCTCATCTGTCTTACACAATCGGTTCATGCGATTGTAGTGCGACATCGCATATTTTTATTTCCAATAGCTTATCTTTAAGTTTTTGACTTCGCACTATGCTCGGGTGTTCTTTGCCTCTAACAATTTATTATCGACGTCGCATAATGGCATTTAACTGTACATTGTTATGCATATGCGAGTTCGGTCTTGTATCGGTCTTGTCGTCTATCTAACCGACTACTTTGTGAAGTCGCATGTAAATGTCAACCGTCTCATTGGTTTGGGCCGGCATTCACTTGCGACGACATTGCCGACATTGCACGTTGCACTCCATAGGGTACTTAACATTTTCTCTTTTGATGCAGTATTGATAGATGGCGAAGGATCGTCTAATCCACTCTTTTTTCAGGTCTTTCAACACCATACAAATATATTTACTACCTAACACATCTTCACACTTTATAAATTTGACAACTAATTACTTTTTGGTTTTTGTACAGTTCACTGCATAACGTCATAACCCGGGGTCTGTTTTGTTTGATGTAGAGCATCGTACGATGGCTCTTGATAGCCTACATTTCAACTGCACTATTAAGCAGCAGAACTTTGGGAAAACCCTACATTGGTAATGTTTTTTTAAATCATTTTTATTTGTTGATGCATATATATATATATATGTGCATTTTAAATAATTTTTATTTGTTGATGCATAGATATATGTGTATATATACATGCATATTAATAATTTAAAACTTTTTTTACTCATTACATCCCGTGTGAGTTGTACCACTCTTGCTGACTGAGAACACTCCCATAGTGTTGAGGTGCTACGGGACAGAGTGGCGTATGACTTACTCGAGGCAAGGTAGGATCTAGGCCCTTTCTCCAAAGGGTTTCGGCGAATTCCTTAGGGGAAACAACCTACGCATCGGGGACACTTTGTTCTTCGAGGTCATCATTGTCCGTGGTGATTGTTTTTATTGTTTTTTCACTATTGTTGGAACTTAGACAAGTCTAATTTGAATTTATGTAAAACTTGTATGTATATTTTCATGACTACTGTTTTCTCAAATTATCTAACTACCCTATTTGAACATTATATACTTTAGTATGTATATGTGCAATTTGATTTGTGCATAATTTTATAAAAATATTTTATAATTCTACGATTAAAAACCATTGAACAATGGGTTTATTGGACGTACGATAGTTAATTCTGATTTTTATGTTGTTTGTAGCACTACGGTTGCTAGCTACTGTATTGGCTAATTGTCTTTTTACATAACCCTAAATTAATCATGATGACGGGATATTGGGATGAGATGGACGCCGAAACGAGGAGAAACGCACGCCCACCATCTTTAGTTTTTATTTTTTCCTAACCTCGACAAATTCTTTAATTCGTAGCATTTACATACCTGCGACTTTGATAGTCAATCGGAACCCTTGTTGGTGCAAACAACAATTTATGCAAAATCGGTCCACCTATTAGAACGACATGTGCGACGTCGCACATGTTTCGGTAACATTATTTACTTCGGTTTTTTACCTTTCACTTTGATTCTCATAACAATCGAGGTAAAAAATCAATTATTTACCTCGTTTTTTAAAAAAAAAAACGAGGTAAAAAATCTTTTACTTTGAAAAAATAATTTTACCTCGGTTATTTGGTGTTAACAAAAAAAACCGAGGTAAAGGGGGCGAAGTAATATGTCATTTTTCTTGTAGTGTCTACTCCCTCCATTCAACTCATGTTTACACATTTTTCAGTTAATTTTCTCAAACCACGTTTAACCATAAATTTCATATAATATATAAGTAGTAACATTATCATGCAAGCTATTGTCAGATTATGCGTAATGTATACTTTTTAAATATCAAAATTTTACATATTAATAGAATATGTATTAAAATTTGTTAGTGGTCAAACATGTCAGGAAAAATTGAGTAAAAAGTGTCATAATTAGTTGAATTGAAGGAGTCCGAGATCCCTTGAAACTATTCATTGTACTATTTTCTTATATGGTATTGAATAAATCAAAACCACCGATGTGGTAGGCATTACCTCAATATTCGATTGTGAATGATTACCTCTAAAAATACTTAAAACATTTGTCTTTAAAACTATGTATATTCCCTTTAGTCGAACATGCAGGTTATACGGTGTACCACACCCCTCACCTACGAAATAAATTATCCGGAAACAAAATTTCAACAATCGACACAGACAGGATAATCGCACCAGTATAATCAGCATAATAACACAAGCACACACTGAATAACACGAAAAACAAAAGTCCTGAAAGGGAAAAAATGAAACAGCCTCTGGATTTCAACCATTTCGGGCATGAACACCTACTGAATCCTCTGGTGCTAGAGCCAGGAGACGAGCTTTTCTGCAAGGCCTGCGACCAAATCATAACCCCATTGCAGCCCTTCCACGGCTGCCTTTCCTGCAACTTCTACCTCCATGACAAGTGTCTCAACATTCCTCGTTCAACTCTTCATCCTTCTCACCCCAACCACCCCTTGACTCTCATCCCAGTCCCGACGTACCCAACCAGTTCGTTCACTTGCAACGCGTGCCAGACGCAGGGCCACGGGTTCAGCTACGCCTGCGCGCACTGCGAGTTCGACGTCCATCAACGCTGCGCCGCCTTGCCGGAGAAGGTTAGAGTGCCGGACCAGCACCAGCACGAGCTGAAACTGGCGTTTGAGTCGGTGGTCCGGGATTGCAGGAAGTATTACGGTTCGTTTTTGAAATGTGATGCGTGTGAGTATCCGTTGGAGGATGACCAGTGGAGGTACTACTGTGCGGATTGTGATTTTGGTTTTGGGTTGCATTTGGGATGCTTGAAGATTGATGACGGTGGAGATGCGGCGGTGGGGTTGGGGAAGGATGGGAGGTCTGGTACGGCTCAAGCTGTCCTGCCGGAGGCGGCTGTGGAGAACGGCACCGGAGAAGTGGCGGTATCTGCATCGGTGGCGAAGCTGGTCAAATATTTGTGAATCTTTTAATTATTGTTTCGGGGCTCGATGTCATTTTTTAATTGATCCTTTGTTTGAAGAAGAAATTAGAAACATAGCAATAAGATATTCCGCTCCTACAACGATGATATACAATGAATTTAAAATTTTGTTGTTGCAGATACAATTTTATTTAATAAAAAATAGTGACATCACTCGCTTTCAGAGTGCGAGTCGATATCAGAATCATACACAAGAGCGAACGACTGGGCATAACCACAATATGCATCCCAGGCGAGATCAGGAATACGTTCCCAATAAAGAACAGAAGCACAACAAAGAAGATACGGATGACGACGAAGAGGAAGCTGAATTTCCCAATACAAATCAAGAAAAACATAATGGAGTTTTCGCAGCTTTCCTAGAAACGAATAGGGAGCACCTGTATAACCAGTTCCTAACCACTATCAAGTCGAAATCCCCAAAAAGAAACAAAAAAGTAAGTTAAAGGCATGAGAGCATTAAATGCGAAGAAGAGTTAAGGGATATAGTGGCAGATGATGAAAGAAACGGGTCACCGTTAGCACCGCATCTTCGTGATTTCAAAATGCCAAAAGATTTCAAATTACAGTTGCATATGAAAATTTATGATGTGACAGCAGACCCCAAAGAATTCTTACATTCCTATCGTAACAGTATGTGATTTCGCGACGTGGAAATTGAACTCGTCCGCAAGGCTTTCCCTATTTTCTAATCTGGAACGACGATTATATGGTACGACGACCTACCGAGTGGAAGTATTCGGTCTTGGGAACAGTTATCAGGCTTGTTTTTAGACGCTTTTTATCAGAAGCAGAAATTTAACAAAACGATAGTGGACCTAAACAATATAGCCCAGCAAAATGATGAAAACCTTTCCGATTACCACATTAGGTTCGTTACTGAAAGCTTGAATGTTCGCTATATATCATTCCAATCTTCACTAGGCGCATTCACGGGAGGCATGCGATTAGGAGAGTTTTATAAGGAACTCACAAAGAAGATGTCTGAGAACCCAAGAAAATTGCAGAAAATGATTGAAAAGAATGTGCGGACCGAGAAACCAAACAACCGCAAGATAGAGCGCGAGCGAGGTGAAAAAAGGATAATGGAATATCCAAAGAGAAGTTTTGTTTAAAATGGAAAAGGGAATATCCCTTTCAAATGAAGGGAATGAGGGGCGCAAATGATACCATTTCTAGAAACTCCTTTGACGAAGTTGCGAAATGAAATTTGGCACGCGAACAGGAAATTGTTTCGTGAACCTATGCCCATGATAGCACCACCAAAGAAGCGGTCGAGAAAATGACATGATTGGTGCTGCAGTACGAGGCAGTGGATGCAGTATGGGAGGACCGTCTTCAACATTTTTTTAAAAAATTCTAAAATTTAGAGGATGCATTTAGAGAATGCATCCTCAGGATTTTAAATACTGTAATTTTTTTGTCTCATTCAGAATGAAAAAAAGAAAGAAACTGGGGTGAATTTTTTTTAAAAAAAATAAGACGCATTTGGAGAATGCGTCTTCAAAAAAAGAAAACATAAAACAAAAACACATTAATTTCTGTGTACCTCTGAAAACAGAGTTATCAGGTTTTGAAAAATCCGGATCTATTCCTTCTCACCCGTTTTCCTTCATCCCCCTCCCATCCTCACTTGTTTCTGTGCCGGAGTACAGCTGATCTCTTCCCTCTTAATCTAGTTCTAGTTCCAGCCCCCATCTGCGCCGTGTTCCCCTTTGTTTCTGTCACCAGTGTCGTGAGGTATAAGATTTTCGTAGATCTTTTCTCTGTTGTCAGTTTTTGTTGACTGACATTGGATTTTAATACTTCTTTATAGTCTCACCCGAGTTCGTCGTCCTCAGGTTGCCCTCCGTCTGCATTGACGCACCGCCATTCAATCCGTGCGTTGAAGTCACGCGCAGCTACTGGACTCGCGAGTGGAGGACACGCGCCATCGGTGGGACTTTCAAGCAGCAGTAGGTAAACTTTATGTTTGCCATAAAATATGTTGTATCAAATATGAGAAACTTATGTCCTTTTTTAGGTTTATGAAAAAATATTCATATTTTTTCATGTTGGGAATCGATATTATTTGAATAAATTTCAACTGACTATGATCAGCATATAACATTTACATTTTCGTAATTAACTTAATTTTTCAAATTCTTTGGGAATATCATTGTACTTTTGATGTATAATGATAATTTGTTTTTTGAATGTTAATTTTTTGTTATATGTTACTACGATTCAGTTGTATGATGATTTTGTTGTTGTACTTATATAGAGGGTGGTGATTAAGAATGATGTGAATGTGGGTGTGTATTATGATCCTCATGTAGCTGAGAAACATGTGACCTTGAAGCATATGTTAAGCCACTCTCAATTAGTTGAATTAATTGTGAGACGGCTTGACATTCAATGTGAGGGCTTTCTTGTGAGAATATTTTATCATTGTCCTGAGATGATTGGTTCCTTTATATATTATCAATGTTATGATCTGGAAGATAACGAGTCCATGGAGACCTTCTTCGATAATGTTGATAGAATGTCCCCGTTCTTAGCTGATCTTTACATTCATCTAGAAAAGATATCAAACTCCTTTCAACATGTTGGTGATGTAGGCCCGGGCACTTTCATGTTGCTGTTGAACAATGTTCATAATTATACATCCACAACTTTCCCTACCTTCCCAAATCCTGAATATTTCCAGGGATTAGGAAAATGTCTTATTATTGGTGAGTCGAGTCAAGCTAAATTGTATGTCTATCTCGACAAGTGCTGGTATACAGGGTGGGTACCATGGAGAGTTTAATGTGTTCGACGATGATTATGTAGGCAAAATTGGCGAGGATATTGTTGGTTCTGGTGGTGGCGGTAGTGACTGTGTTGTTGGCGATATTGATGTTGATGATGAGGAAGGTGAAACTAGGGAACTTGAAGCAGAAAGTGAAGATGATCAATCCTTATCAGCTGATTCAAATCCAGGGGATGATGATGAACTTGTGGTGTAAGAGAACAATGTTCCCACTGAATTCCATCATATGAGGAATCCTAATACCAAAGCATTCTTCAGGGATTACGGGGGACCAGATGAGGATGGGTATGACACAACTTATTATTGAAGAATACTTCCTAATTATGTTCAAGCGACGAGCAAAGTTGATTTGGGTATGTGATTTCGGACTAAGCCAGAATTGGTAGAAGCAACTTCTAGGTGGAGTTTGAAGATGAACAGGGAACACAGGGTTTTGGAGAAAATGTCCCATACATGGTACGCAAAATGTAGGGAAGTTGTCGAAGGAAGTGCCAATTGTCATTGGATTGTCGGAGCCAGCATGAAGTCCTCCCATGGAATGTGGGAGATCAACAAATAAGCAAGCAGTCATTCCTGTATTTATGCTAATCAATCAGATGGTAACACTAATGTCACATCGTTGATGGTCGCTCACTCAATTCGTTATCATATTGAGGTTAAACCCTCCTTCACGGTCAAGAATGTGCAAGAGCATGTGCATGAGGAGTTAAAAGTGACCATTTCCTACAAGACATGGTATGGTCGACAGAAGGTTATTGATTTGGAGTTTCAAATGTTGGAGGAATCCTTCGAGAGTTTTCCAACATTTATGGAATAGCTGGTCAGGGCTAATCTTACCACAGTTGTTGGTTGGGCAGACGTACTTGATAGAGTACATGGTTACGGGTGTAGGAAGTTCAAGTTTGAGTTCTAAGAATTTGGTCAGGCTATCGAAGCCTTTCGCCAATGCAGGCCACTGATAAGTGTGGATGGTACTCTTCTATGAGGTGCGTACAAGGCCACAGTGCTAGTTGTTGTGCACGACGCGAATGATTATGTATTGCCCATCGCCTCTGCTATAGTTTATGCTGATATTATTGAGAGCTTGAAATGGTTTATGCTCTAGTTGCGACACCATGTCTTAGGTGATGATTCTAGGTCCATGTGTATTATATCGAACCGCCATCAGGGGATATTGAATGCAATGGGACATATGGATGAATGGATGCAGCCGGTTGGATACCACTAGTTTTTCTTGAAGCATTTTTAGTTCAACTTCCTCACTGTGGATAGTGGGAATTTTAAAATGCGCATTTGAAGACTATGGTGTGGCAGATTTGTAGTGCTAGACAATAAAGGAAGTGGCGAGAGTACAAGGAGGAGTTGGAGAAGCTCAAATCAGCTATCTGGGATTGATTGAAATAACATGACAGCAGTAAGTGGTGCCTTACTTTCGATGGAAACCGTCGATGGGGAATTCTTACAACCAATATGTCGGAGAGCTACAACAATCATTTAAGGCGCACAAGACATATACCGATAATAGCATGTATTAACGCCACTTTCGAAAACTGTTGAAATGTTTGCTCAAAGGTTTGTGGTGGTGACAAACTGGAGGTAAATCTCTTACTCGTTATTGTTCACCATATGCGTTTTCATAGGAGATCAACTATTCTAAATTATTTTCTTTGTCCAGTTCTGTTTTGCTGAGCTGGATTTGGAAGAAGTTCAAGAAGAACGACAGTTGGGGGTAGGGATATGTTGTGAATGTCTATAGTCATAAATTACACATTTATAAGGTTCTGACAAGGACCTTCGACAGTAGTGTGAGAAAACGACACTATACTGTGAAATACTCGAAGAAAGAGTGTAGCTGTCGAGAATGACAAATTTTTTGGCTGCCTTGTTCCCATGCCTTGGCTGTTTGCAGAAAAATGTGTGACCATCCTAAAACCTTTGCAACAAGGCATATCACACGACCACCTTTGTATCTCAATATAGTGCAGGTTTCGTGCCTGTTCGAAATCCCTCATTGTGGTAACCCACCAACTGGAGGTTGGTCCCCGATATCGAACAGTTCCGCAACCGGAGGTGTGGCCAATTTACAGAGAGAAGGATAAGGAATCAGATGGATGAGACACGGTCTGGTGATCGTAGAAGTCTCCGTGGGCGACATTCAGCATAGGTTCCTATTTGTAGAACGAAGTTTTTAAGAATGTTTAGTTATGGAAGTTTCTGGAAATGCTTAGTTTTTCAGGAGGCAACTATGTATTTGTTGATAATGGTGTTTAGCCTACTTTTTCGTTTATGCTATTTATTATTTTTTGCCCCTTTATGTTATATTATATTACAATGTCATTTTATTGATTTTATTATTGTCATGTGATACATGTGTAATTTAAAATAAATCACCAGAGATGGATTGATATGAATTATTTTCTGCTACAAATTCTTTTTTCATTTTGTGCTACGTGTTGCACTGACCGATGATCAATCTTTCATTTTCTACAGGGATACACCATGGATCATCCCGGACCGATCGATTAGGATTTTTTCTATCTACACATGGAGCATCGTGCACAGGTAATACACAATGGTGACTTAGAGGATACAGCCTTGCAGGTCAGACGGTGTGATGGGCCCTGTGGGGAAGTTGAGATCCCTGAGCGAGTCATTCACTACGTTCGTGCGGTCGACTTCCAGAGACTGCTCAATTCTGTGGAAATCCACATTGACCATTCGCTTATCATAGCATTGGTCGAGTAATGGAAACCAGAGACCCACACATTTCATCTTCCGATGGGGGAGGAAACTATCACATTGTAGGATGTGGGTGTTCTTTGGGGTCTACCGATCGATGGTATGCCCATCACGGGTCTTGACAGAAGGAGGCGGGCTGCTGAGTGGCAGACTGTATGCACTGACTTCTTAGGGGCTACACCCCCCTTGGATGCCATCAACGGGGGTCGTATAAAAGCCTCATAGTTGGGTAACGTGTTGTACAGTCCACTCCGTGTTGATCCTACAGAGGTAGATTGTCAACAGCAGGCGAGGGTATTCATTTTACTTTTGGTTAGTGGAATGCTTATATCTTACACATAGGGGTCTTTGATCCCTCTCTTGTACTTGTCGACAATTATTTACTTAGATGTGGCACAACATTTTAATTGGGGGAGTGCCATTTTGCCACATTTGTACATGAGCTTATGTGATGCTACAATTTCGCAGACGAAATTCATATCCGGGCTACTTGTCCTGGTACAGGTAACATTGCTTTCAGAACTTATTAGTTTGTCACATATTCACATTCAACCCTGACATTATATTTTCATGCGTTACATTCCTTGATAGTTGTGGATGTGGGAGCGAATACCGATCATTTGTCCCGCCGGACGACTTCCAGTGACCAATAATATGAGTGTTGTTGGGTCCAAGTTTGTATTCAATAACTGAAAACTCAATATTCACAACCTTTAACATACTAACAATAACTAATGTTCTTCACTCGGTCCTCCATGTGTGGAGAGCCAGGTATGATTTATCACGATCACCAATGCATATCCTTAAAGTGTACCGTGATCAGCTCACGGCTCTTCACGACAGTCAGGTATACGATAGTTTGGTTTTCATTATACCGGTGACATGAATTATTATTTTTTTGATTACTAAGAACTTGTCTTTTTTTGTCAGTTTATTTGGCAGCCATGCTCTGAAGGTGTCATGCAACATCTCCCACCATATTATACAGCCGGTAGCAACAATTAGCTATTGACTGTTAACCTTATTTGCTGGCACATAGTCGAGGGTCATCATGTTCATCGTGTACACATGCAATTTGGCTTTATCCAAAAAAAAATCTTCATCCAAGAGACTACCGGGGGAGGTCAAATTTGGATTGGTGAATTGTACTCAGCACACATGTTCATACGTGAGAACATCGAGTAGAGCACAAAGCCCTAATTCTTAGAGTAGAAGATCCATAAACACGTGATCGGGAATACATGGAGTGGTATTTCTATAGCACAATGACAATAATTGACCGGCTAGGAAGGCGCCTAACGGTTACAAAGGGATATCATGGAGATGGGGCAACCTTGGAGTATATGGTATTTATTTGTTTTGTCCAATAAAATTTAAATAATACATGAAATTTCTTCATTTCAGTGTATCTAACATGTTTATCTGATTTATGAAGATGTGGGTTATGTCCAGGATGCGCCTCAGCTTTGAAATTAATTTGGATGCATGTTCCCCACCTTACGCGGACGTTATTAGAGACTTACATGAAGACACTATAGGTGCCCTAGATTATGCGCATGAGCCCTCCAGAATGTGACACTATTACCCACATGTGCACACCGATGGACCTCTCCCTGTTGTAACGTACAATGAAATCAGAAACTGCCGTACAAACCCTCCTGGTCGACAGGGTGGTTGTCGACGCCTCCCTAGAAGACCTACTCCTGACATTGGTTCCTCTCAAGCCAGGCCTTCACATGCTAGTCTGGTCCATGGAGGACCATTAGATCCTGGACCCTCACACCCCCACCACTTCTCTGGTTGATTCTGTTGCAAACCGTACTCCAACTAATAGTCATGCGCATATATATTCGACTGCTCCATTCCATACAGCTAGCGGTCCCCAAGTGCAACATCATTTCAATGATGAAGCAGGAGACGATATGAAGGAAGATTTAACGGATGGACTTCAGGATGATGACTTAGCAGCGTCTACTCATGTGGCTGTATGAAGACGGACATCCCAGACCATACGCCCGCCCCCATGTGGAACAGGTGGAAATCTTTGTAGAGGGCGTCATTATCATAGTCGACACATGTCCAACTAATATTGTATTACTAATACGTACATTTCTACCTATCCATGTATGAATGAATTCATATTTTGTTATTATTATCGTTTTCAAATTAAATAAAAATTTAAGGCAAAGTCTTGGGAAAGACGGTCTTTCCATAAGTTTATGGAAAGACGGGGTTTAATTATAATAATAATAAAAGGTAAAAGGTCTTTGTTGCAATATTAAAGTTTTATTATGCAACGTGTAGGAGTTATAAATTTTATAACCCGGTTCATACAACCCGAAAATTTTATCTTAATTTCTTCTAATTTACACTTTAAACCTT